>JAFMOD010000114.1:1378838-1454814 GCA_019802435.1 Corydoras maculifer
ATATATATATATATATATATATATATATATATATATATATATATATATATATATATAATAGCTTGTGATCATACAGCATACAGATTATAAATTATTAAATTATTTGATTAATAATATATGTTTTATTGCTAGTTTTATTATGTACAACTTATATAGATTATATATATACAGATTTATTGAGTGTAATTAATCTAAATATAAATAAATACACATATAAATATACATACATATATATCTAAATCTATATTCATTAATTTCATGTATAAATATATATTTAATATATATTTAACTTTAATACAATATGTCTTTAAACTTTAAAACATTAATAAACAGACTCATTTTTTTCAGGATCCATGTCTCATTTTTACTCTTTTTTTTCAAGTGACAAAACAATGTTGAGCTAACTGCTCTGACCAGCAGAATCTGCACAGGCAAAGTAAATCCTGCTGTACCATCCTGAATGCATTCAGTCCACTCATTTGCAATTCGACTCCTTATTTTTGTTTGGTTTCCCCCCGGCTGCTAATTAATGCTTAATAGAAACCGCCAAACTGAGCTCATAGAAAATTCATGAATATTGAAATAAGCCTTTTTTACTGCAAGATGGGGCAGGGGTCTGGTCTCAGTTCTTGTCATTAAGTATCAAAGGACTGGGTTTTGTTTCCGCACATCAGCTATTGGTCACCGATATTCAATGTGTTTTGTTGTATTTTGTGGAGTTGTATATATGAACAAGTGTTTCTCTGGAGAATTTTAAAAAACGATTGATGAAGTGGTTTAAAAATAAGCCTCGCTCAACAGTTGCTCATTATTAAAAATAATTATTTAACATAGAAAAATAATTTGATGATGATTTTATGTATACTTGTACTCTATATAAATGTACAGGCTGTAATACATGACTTTATACACACTTGTATACTTTTAACAAAAATATGTTAAGTATTTAATTTGTTTTACTTATCTAAGAAAAATAAAACACAGCTGATTGTAACATTCTGTTATGGGACACTTAATGTCTTGCAAAATGGCAAATAAAATAAATATGGCAAAAGTGCTAGGTCACATTCTCATTACACCTATTGTAAGTTGATCCCCAGGTTTTGGTCCTCCAGGTACAAAATTACAAAATTGTGGTATATAATTTGATCGCTGCAGATATCTACCTACCTTGAATATAGAAAATCATATTCATTCATTCATTATCTCCCGCTTATCCTCTATTAGGGTCGCGGTGGGGTTCCCCATGCCCATCCAGGGGAGAACGTCTCGGGCGCTGGGCAGATAGACCCAGGACAGGGCGCCAATCCATCGCTGGGCACACACTCACTCACACAGACACCCACTAAATGGGGCAATTTTGAGGATTCAATTAACTTGATCCATGTTTTTGGACTGTGGGAGGAAACCGGAGAACCCGGAGGAAACCCAAGCACACACGGGGAGAACATGGAAACTCCACCCAGATGGGGATTCGAACCGGGAATTCCTAGAGCTTAGAGGCGAACGTGCTAACCACTAAGCCACCGTGGCGCGAAAATCATATTGTAATATATTTTATGCAACTCATCTTACCTTCTGCTAAACCTTCTACTAGGGTCGTGATAGGTTCCACATTCAGGGGAGAGTGTTTTGGGCGTTTGGCAGATGCACCCAGAACAGGGTGCCAATCTATTTCTGGGCACACACTCACTCACATAGGCTCACACACTATAGAGGGGCAATTTAGATAGGGCAATATAGAGCAGCAAATTATTTATTATTTATCACGTTATTCACATTATAAATCCATGTTATCGGACTGTGGGAGGAAACCGAAGAACCCGGAGGAAACCCACATGGATTTAAACCTGGATTCTCAGAGCTGAGAAGCATATGTGCTAACCACTATGCCACCATGCATCCTGACAACAAACAATCCACCACCCAAATGATACCTGTTCTGTGATGGTTCCCAATAGAGAACAGAGAACCAACAGGGGACAAACAAAAACAAGAGAACATATGGACCAAAGTCTGTAATTATGAAACTATAAGGTCCATCGATATGGTGGAGGAAATAGAGACAAGACAATGAAGCAAGAATGTGGTGTGTCCAAACTTTTGACTGATACTGTATTGTCATTATCTCTAAAAGTCACTTTGACCACGATTTGCTGTCATGTACAGTTAAAATGCCGAGATTGTAAAGTTTGTGAAATCTATACTAATTCAAATATACAAAGCTGCTTGCTGTGCTGCACTGTTTCAAGTTTATTTACAGTGCACAGACTCAGTGGCTGTTGACAGAAGAGAAAGATGAAGCAAGAAGAAAGAAATGTTCTTTCTTTGAGAAGTTCACTTCGTCATCGTGCCCCGTCTCTCACTGTGCCATTTAACAGAACATGATTATTAATGTTCCCTTGCAGGAAAAGCTGTCATGTTTCTCTGTGCTGAACATGTGAGGTGATGGGAAATGAGCGTAAAATATACAGTAAACTCTGCTCCTTACCATATTTTATTAAAAACCATTCCATTGAAATGGATTTATTCCGGGTTTAAGTCTTTCTCTCGAACATTATTCAGGACTCCAGTGAACATTAACTTACGTAAGACATTTCGATGACATGTATGACAGTGTTTTGAAAATTAAATGTAAAGGTTTTGATAAAACAAAGCAGGCCCGAGGAGGCAGCCATGTTCTAATCCCAGCGACAATTCCCAGAGAAGTTTCCCAAATTCAAGCTGACTCCTGACAAAAGGGCGTCGTTTCTGAAACGGAATCTGGACAATTTGCATAATGAAGGCTGCCGCGTTTCCACCAGCGATGCTTTTGACATCCTCAACTTGTAAGAACCATTGAAAGGAACGTGCGAGGGTCCTGTAAGAACCCGCGGAGGGCAAAATGGGCTGAGCAGACAGAGAGACAGGCGCACACACTCTCACACAAATGCAGGAGAGGGCATGCCAACTTCAGGAAAGGGCTTTTGTCAGAGCAGAGGGGGCAAACAAAATGATTTTTCGGGACTTTTTCTGACAGCATGACAAAGTGACGGCGCTGACGTTAATTCCATGTAGCTCTTTTTGCTCTAATTGTTGATTCAATTTGCTAATTACTAATTTGATTTAAGTGGCAGCCACATCATGGTGGTTGGGGTGGGGGGCATGATGGCTTGTCATGCCAGGGGTAAGCGCATGATGAATATTGTATGAGAGTTCATTTCTAATTGTTTTGTTTATTTTTCGATAAGGCGCTGCACTACACACTTCAGCAGTCCTAGTCTTCACACACAGACACACACACACACGCACACACCATAAGCAAACTTCACTAGGTTTAGTAATGAAAATTCAGTACACAGTTACAGACTCGCAAATCAGCAAACACCTGCTTTGTTTCCATTTAAAATGACTTCATTGTTTTAAACAAACTCTTTAAATTTTCATAAATTATATTGGAAAAAAAGAATTTATTAAAAAATTAACAAATTGTTTTCAAAAATTCCACATATATTATATTATATAGTTAATTGTATGTATTTACATTTATTTACGGCAAATTTAAATATAATTAGTACAATTAAATATTATTTTTCCTGAAAGTCATTATTGGATTGGATTATTATTGGATTCTAAATAATCAGTTTCTTCTACGGCCTAAGTCAGCCGCTTCAACTTCACTACTCATCCCTCTCCATTGGGTTTCCGTAGATACCAGGTACTGACTTCGACCTAAAGGACAATCTCAGGATCTGCAGTTTCTTGGCTACACTATTTTTCAAAGATATATCTGCGCTCGCTTACTGTGCTCTAGTAAAGTCTGCCATCTGGTACCTCAACTTCAGCATAATGCCAATTCTCACTTCGTTTCCTGACACTAAAAAGGTTGGCTGTGTCCAAATATTGTAAGACTGAAATTGTTTTAAATTCAATCTGAGCGACATGACTTATTAAAAGTACTTCAATTTAAAATGTTTTAACTTGTTGCCTTTCGACAGAAGTTCTTCCTGACATTGTTGACTTTTACATAGAATGTGTAAACGCTGTCAGAATTGAGATGCTACAACAACTGTACTGCACCCCTTAAGCACCCATCACTTTCATTTATTTTGCTCAGTCATCAGAGCTGGTTGTTCTACAATTCCAGACTGTAGTCCATCTGTTTGTGTTCTACAGTTCATACTGTGTACGTCTCCTTTACTCTGTTTTCTAATGGTCAGAACTCCAATAGTACCACCACAGAGCAGGGATTATTTGGTTAGTGAGTTATTCCTATCCCAGCAGTGTCACTGAGGTGGAGCCAAATGATACCTGATTTGTAATGGTCCTGAGCAATAGAGAACAGCGAACCAACAGGGGACTAACAGAAACAAAGGACACAGATGGACTACAGTCTGTAACTGTGAAACTACAAATTCCATCTATATGATAAGTGGAGAAAATATATTATGAAGTAAGAATATATATATATATATATATATATATATATATATATATATATATATATATATATATATATATATATATATATATATATATATATATATAAAACCCCTTTTAATAAAACAAAAACAATTTAACCATCTTTAGAATAATATCCTGTGTATTTATATTACAATTCTTAAAGTACAATTAACTTTATCACAGCCTCATTTAGCAGTATCTCCAGCATGGTGAAATCTACTATAGATCCAAAACTCATCAAAATAGTAACAGATCATAGTTACTCACAGTTTCGTTCTAATGATAGGTTGCATTTCATTCTTAGAGAAGTCTTGCTTCTTTTCTTCACCCTTGCATCAGTGGGAGCCAGTCATAGTTGTGAAGTTCGGTTTCTGCTCTTATAGTACACGCACTTCAACAGTGAATCGCAAATGTTACAGTGACAGTGAATGGAACATGACATTTTGATGCACAAAGGGGTTCGCAACGATTAAAGGCCACTGATTACAATATAATGATATTTTTACTTCTCTGTATCTGTGCATGTTTGTAGGCTGATCGTGGATAAATATGGTCATGTATTCATTTATTAAGTCAAATATTTGAATAGGCATTTACTTGGGTATACTCACATATTCATGTATTCATTCATACATTATGCCTGGTCTCCATATGTATGTGGATTTGGCAAAAGCAAGTGGAATTTGTGTTTAAAGATATTGTGTAGAACACTGTGACCTGAATCCCCAGATGACATAATGCCCATTTTAAGAATATCAGTCAAACTATTATTTTAAAATATTTATAGAGCTTGTAATAGTGTTTAATATAATTATAAATCATGACTGTGAAGGTGGCTCTAGTGGAATTATTGTATATGTGTCATATACATACTGATGCACTCAATAATTGCCATTTGATACATTTTTAGGTCTCCAGCAAAAGAAAGTGAGGCAGAGACGTGTGTTCCACTTTAAGGTCCTTCACATTTGTTGTGATAAATATTAAACATTATTTCAAACACATGTCAAGCCCTGTTAAATATCCTCGTGGTTCAGTGGCTTTTGGATCCTTGGGCGTGGAATATTTAATTATCGCACTAACTGAATAATCACAAAGTCAATTTTCAAACCGCCACCCGCCCGTGTTGAGACAATTGCATTTGCAATATCTGTGTATGCAATCTCATTCCTGCATCCCCTCCTACAGTCTTACGGCAAGAAGACAGAATGCATTAACATACCATGGAAGAACTAACAAACAGAATCCTTGTCTTTATTCATTATGAGAGCTAGCACTTTGGAACACTGTCTTACTTTATACAACTGTCCTTATACACAAGCTTTTAATTAACCACTCGGTTTTATTGGTAAGGACATGGGTTAATGCTTGCTTTTAAAGAATGCAGTAAGAAAAGGTAAGAGGACAGTCCAGTTGTGCAGTCATCTTATTACTAAGAGATGATAATCCAAATAATTCACTTTGTCTGCATCATTTACACAACATGTACATTATAAAACTATTAATAATTAATATACAAAGCATAACAGCCAGCAGAAAATCTATTATGGGGACAAGACTGAAAGAAAATAACTTACATAATCTTCACCTTCACTTACCTGTTTGAATTAAAACTTTATTATTTAATATTTATTTTGATATTCTTTAAAATGTCATATAGATTTCTTGTTTTGTTGTTAGTTTAATTTTCTGTAAAGATTAGTTGTTAATTAATTTTTATATACAGTAATCTGCACAGTGTCCAGGTTTAAACACATAACCTAAAAATATAACAAAATTCATGTGTTAGGACACATATTCCTAAACTTCCAAGTTTATTTGTTAAATTATTGCATATTAATATATGCAATAATTTTCTGCAAATTGATTTTTATGATATTATCATTATTACTACTACTACTACTACTCCTACTGATACTACTACTACTACTACTACTACTACTACTACTACTACTACTACTAATAATAATAATAATAATAATAATAATCGTTTACAGTAAATAATTTAAAAAAAATATTTTATATTTGCTTTTTTATTAAATGCAGCTTCTCAAACCAAAATCTTCTGGCAAAAAAAATATTTTTTAAGTATTTGATTTATTCATGTTTTTATTTTATTTATTTATTTTTGTGTTAATAGAGTTCAATTATAAATATAATTGTGAGAGACATTGTTAAAATATTCTGCACAGAAACAAATATGATTCTTTTAAGCTTTTCTCTTTTCCTCTTCTCTGTTGCTGTTATTTTTACCACTAAAATTTTATATATTTTTAAGAAGATGATAATATTAAACAAAAACAACCACAACACTGATACAAAAATTAATAATAACAATAATAATAAAAGAAACATGGTTGTCAACTTGCTTGTGTGATGTGATCCTCATCACTAAAATCATTAAATGGTATTAAATTGTAAAATTAGGCTTTCAATAGAAGAACGCTCATAAAATATTAATACAAATATTTGCATTTATGTGGGTTAACTGTACTTTTTGAGGCAAGTTTGGTAAGGCAATGTTTCTATTAGACACATGAAACTAATTATATTAGTAATGCAAAGTTCTCCAGGACTTTTTCAAATCGCATCAGAAAGACAGATTAAATGAAAGTTTTAGACAAAACTTTTGAACATGATGTGAAAACTAATGAAAGAAGGAAATTTAAACCAACATTGTGCATGATCGTAATGAAAAAAATTATATATATATATATATATATATTTTTATATATATATATATATATATATATATATATATATATATATATATATATATATATATATATATATATATGATTATATATATGAGATTAAACTGTGCGTGTGTGTGTGACCTGTAGAAAAATTAAAGGAACCTGTATAGGATTGTGTGTGCGTGTGCATGTGTGTGTCTGTGTATTTGTGTGTGTGTGTGTGTTTGTATCTGGCAGCCAGCACCAGGCCGGGTCAAAGCAGCTTAGTTCCAAGTCGTTGAGTGACCTGCCCGAATGCCATGGTGGCCTGCTGCCACTGACCCGCATGATTTCATTACTGAGAGGTAAGGGGCATGCACTGTCTCATATACACACATGGACAAAGAGACACACACGCTCCCTCTCTCTTTCTCTCTCTCTCTCTCACACACACACAAACACACACTAATGCGAAAAAAGTTTGTTTGTGTGCTAGAATACATGAGCCATCAGAAGGAACAACTCAAATATATGCAAACACACACACACACACACTCACACACACACACACACACACACACACACACACACACACACACACAAACACAGGTATTCATTAATCATGTTATTATTATTATTTATTCTACTTATTTCCTACTTAAATTCTACTTATATTCCACGTCACCATTCACACCTCTGAGTTCCACTTTCTCTTTTAAGAATGTTGTAAAAGGTGAGTATGGGATGAATATAGCAGTCGCTAGATGGCGCTGTAGGTTTGTGCTGTGTTTAATGTGTATGAAACTAAAGCACATCTCATGATCACACCCTGATGCACTGACTGAGCAAACACTAGCAGAACAGGCAGAGGTCCTTTAATACTCCTTACATGAACACTTATATGAATCAATGGAATAATTACTTGTTACAAATACTTTATTTTCAATCAACCATAGCAAACATTAAATATCTTTACAATATCTTTATGATATAAATTATATATTGTGGTTTTGCTGAGCTTTATATTCAGGACATAATATGCCCTAATGTCTGACTAAAAAAAAAAATAAAAAATAAAATAAAAAATATATATATATATATATATATATATATATATATATAAAATTTT
Source organism: Corydoras maculifer (assembly GCA_019802435.1). Lineage (NCBI taxonomy): Eukaryota > Metazoa > Chordata > Actinopteri > Siluriformes > Callichthyidae > Corydoras > Corydoras maculifer. The sequence goes on from JAFMOD010000114.1 coordinate 1,387,086, forward strand.
CAAGTTCATAAATATAATTTGAATATTACTCGTATTTCTTTTTCTTTATAACATGAAAAAGTAACACAAGAGTACAAACATCTGCACATTTTAATGTATAAATTTATAAAAACATAAAATTTATAATAACAACAAAAATTATATATTTTTTATTTACAGCTAAAGTCCCAAGTTTTAAGTAATTAAATTCTCAAGAAATTTATAAAGGTGTATTAGAAACATTTTTTATTTAGTTTATTTCCAATATAATATTTTAAAAATAAATTTATAATGTTAAATATCAGCAGAACAATAAATCATTTATATTAACTGCTGTAACTTTGACACTTCAGCTATGAGGTTATTATGCACTTTTAATAATAGTATAGGTTCATGTTTGAATCATTGCATTTTAACATCATTTAGTTATACACACAACACACACACACTCTTGCTCTCTCTCTCTCTCTCTCTCTCACACACACACACACACATATATAAATATATAACTCTTGCTTATGATATTCTTAAAAAAAAATCATCAAAAACCACTGAATCTGTACAGATTTATTTGATGTTTTATTTTATTTTAATGTAAATCAATAGTTATAATAAGAGTAATAAATTCAGTCCATTAGAATAGACAGTGCATTCACTTATGCAGATGTTTGTTGTGTCATCTGGTTAGGATTCTTTTCCTTTAATGTAACATTCATTCATTCATTCATTATCTCCCGCTTATCCTCTATTAGGGTCGCGGTGGGGTTCCCCATGCCCATCCAGGGGAGAACGTCTCGGGCGCTGGGCAGATTGACCCAGGACAGGGCGTCAATCCATCGCTGGGAACACACTCACTCACACAAACACACTCTATATGGGGCAATTTGGAGAATTCAATTGACTTGATCCATGTTTTTGGACTGTGGGAGGAAACCGGAGAACCCGGAGGAAACCCACGCAGACACGGGGAGAACATGGAAACTCCACCCAGATGGGGATTCGAACCGGGAATCCCTAGCGCTGAGAGGCGAACGTGCTAACCACTAAGCCACCGTGCCGCCTTAATGTAACATATATTAACATAATGTAATGTAACATGAACTGTAACCAGTGTGTAAAACTGTAAACTCAATAAACATGATCTTATTACCATTGTGTCTTCCTTATGATTTAAACACCAATGAAACACTTTATATATATGGTGGTGTGGGGGCAAGTTTTTTTAATTAAACAAAAACAAAAGAAATGTAAACGAAAAAATACTGTTTTGTCTTAGTTCATGTTTTGTGATATATATATATATATATATATATATATATATATATATATATATATATATATATATATATATATATATATAAGCATTCCATGTTATATATTTGTATAGCGCCAGCACCAACCAGAAACATCAAGGTCAGATCTAGGAGCTCACTTAATCAATAAAAGATCAATAAATATGAATAGCCTTCATTTAAAAGCTTACAAAACTGTAGTTTGGTAAGGAAAATATATTTAAAGTACATCATTAGTTAAACTGTTGGTTTGACTTATACAGAATGCATTAATATTTAAATTAGAAGTTAAATGACATAGCTCACCAATGTTATTTTATAAGTAAAGTCATTTTAATAAAAACCCTCCTGCACATGATTTTCTAAATTTTGTCAAATAAAATATAATATTATTTTAGCAAAAGGCACATTTTTAAAGTTTTTAACAGAGTGTGTAAGGATCAGCAAATAAACAGTGTACTGTGTATTGAATGGTGTAGTTTAGCTAAACCTATAACCTATAAATATTTAACTATAAATAATGTGTTTTGACTTATTGTAAAATATATGTATATAAGACAACAGTGTAACAGAAGAACTTTATTGAAAATGCACTAGTAATTACGGTTAATTATTGATGTATGATGTCTAATATTATACAGAAAATCAGAAAATAAAATTAATATAAGATAAAATAATTAATATAAAATTGATTTTGATATAAAATAAAACAAACACAGAGTGAAATCATAATGTTAATGTAACATAATTGACTTATTTATTCAAATGTTTTAATCACATGCTAGTAATAAATAAAATAAATATAATATTATAATATATGAGATTTAAAAGAAGAGCTACTTAAATAAAGACTTTATGTTTTATCTTGGACCTGGACAGGAGACTGTGGTCAACCTCACATTAGGAAGAAGTTGATCTACGGAAGCAGAGCATGTTTTCCCTCAAAGCTAAAGACAGTAATACATTATTTTAACCGAATTTACAGTAACCAGGTTAACAATCATGTGGAATTACAGGATATATTTTAGCATGCAGTAAAGAGTGAGAGTCTGAGAACTAGATAATAAATAAAGGAAGATGGTTAACAAAAAAATCTTTATTTATATACTATTTTATAACATTATAAATGATCTGTGTGTATTTTACCATCAGAAACTTGAAAACACTAAAAAAAGCTCTTTCTTTTAGATATGTGGCTTTTTAATAGATTCCTTAGTTTTATGTTCACATTGTACTTTTAAAAGCCATAGCTGTTTTTCTTCTTCTTTTTAAACTGACAAGAACATGGGGGACACCAGCCCAGCGCCAACAAAGGTAAATTTCAGCACTTTTCCAAAGTGTAGAATTTGACAGAAGTCAATAGAAATGGCCCATGAAGTAATGTGTGCGTACGTGTGTGTGTGTGTGTGTGTGTGTGTGTGTGTGATGGCTGGGGGGGTAGTAGTGATGGGGTGGGCGTATTAACGGCAGCCCTGTACAGTGCAGCTGCCCACTTCAGTGCCACCTGACACAAAGCCTCCCTTTCTGTCTTACACCCTTGTTCTTTATTCCCTTCTCTCCTTCTTTTACACTCTTTTATTTATTTTTTCCCCTCCACCCCCAACCCCCTTCTTCCATGCCCTGCTTTAAAGAACCTGACACTTTCCTAAGGACTGGTATCAATCTGATTCTTGCTGCAGCCTTAGAAAGACCCCCCTCCCTCCCAAAAAAAGCGCCACATGCAAAGGATATTAGAATGTCTATCAGTGAAAAGGTCCAAGGACACTCTAAGTGTGCACTCAACCTTTCAAACTAACCCTCTTTATATTCATCTCTCCACCAGCCCTCTCTATCTCCTTCCTCCCTCCCTTCTGCGAAGTTCTGTGCAGAACGAAATACCGGAGAGTCTTACAAACATGGGATGGAGGGGGGGGGGTGGGTGCAGAATGTCAAATCTCGACACTGCACACAAGTACAGTTGGATACTGTATGTGGCTCAGCACAGTGGTGGGATCATTAATGACCCACGGTGTATGCATGGCATTTATAGATGTATAGTCATTTATTAGGTAGAATATAAAGTATAGTTCATGTGGTTTACAGTAAACAGTCTCCAGTCACTATACAGTTATGATTCAGGGTCTAAAGTTTGGTTACTTTTGAACAAATTTTATTTTATTTTATTATTTCTCTGATAACTGGAGCCTGGCTGTTGCCATCAACGTGCCATCTCAGGTGCTTCAGTGTGTCTAAATGTGTGTGTGTGTGTGTGTGTGTGTGTGTGTGTGTGTGTGTGTGTGTGTGTGTTTTGTGCACTTTATGTATACGAGGGTCCCTGCATCCACATCATTGATATTCGGCTAGTAAAGCGGCAACCTTTCCACACAGATCAGGAGAATACTAATGCCCCATCTCTCCGCTGTTTTAAAACAACTAAATTACAGGAGCCATCGCCGCCCGGGCTGGAAATGACATAACATGCACACAATCGCTTTCTTAGGTCCTGAACAGAGAGAGGAGGGAAGAGAGAGAGAGAGTGATACAGATGGGGTGAGGTGTGGGGTGTGTGGGGGGGACAGAGCGAGAGATAGAGATGGTAATGACACCCCATTATTCATTACCCACCACGTACATTCCTTCAAAAGAGCAGTGTGATAGTGTAACTCAGATATTACAATGAGTTGTTTCAAGTGGGTCATTTCCGCTTTACATGGCGTCTTTGATAAATAGAGAAAAAATAACAAATGCATTTCTGTTATTCAGACAGCTTTATTTTTTTAAAGCGAATTCTCGGTTTGTTCATTTCATTCAATGCTCACCATGCGGCTCTTCACAACAAACATGACCTGCATGTTGGGCGGCACGGCACGATGGTGTAGTGATTAGCACATCCGCCTCTCATTGATGGGGATCCAGGTTCGAATCTCAATCTGGGTGGAGTTTCCAAGACCTCCTGGTCTCAGAGTAGGGTTTCTCTAAGTTCTCTGGTTCAGGGAATTCAGGGCTGCTCTAAATTGACCATATCTAAATAGCCCCTATATTGTGTGTGTGTGTTTGTGTGTGTGTGTGTGTGTGTGTGTATGTGTATATGAATAAGTGTGTGATCAGCATTAGATTGGGACCCTGTCATTGTCGGAATAATTCTAATCAATCAAATAAAAGCACAATTACCAGGAATAAGCTACAATAATCTGTAGAACTGTATCTGTAAAAACGTAAAAGCAAAGATGTATGGCACATCAGTGCAGTCAGATTACCATTCAGTATGCGAAAGCTAGCAGACATTCATTCATTATCTCCCGCTTATCCTCTATTAGGGTCGCGGTGGGGTTCCCCATGCCCATCCAGGGGAGAACGGTTTGGGCGCTGGGCAGATAGACCCAGGACAGGGCGCCAATCCATCGCTGGGCACACACTCACTCACACAGACACACTCTAAATGGGGCAATTTTGAGGATTCAATTAACTTGATCCATGTTTTTGGACTGTGGGAGGACACCGGAGAACCCGGAGGAAACCCACGCAGACACGGGGAGAACATGGAAACTCCACCCAGATGGGGATTCGAACAGGGAATCCCTAGCGCTGAGAGGCGAACGTGCTAACCACTAAGCCACCGTGCCGCCGCTAGCAGACACGACAGGTTTATTTAAAAAAAAAAAAAAAAAGATTGGGACCCTGTTCTGGGTGTATCTGCCCAGTGCACGAAACATTCTCCCTGGATGAACATGAGGAACCCCCCCCCCCTCCCACAACCCAAGAAAATAAATTAAGTGGAGATAATGAATGAATGCATGTTTATAGAACAGTGAAGAGCTTAGTGTGTAGCTTATTCACATCTCAGCATTGGGGATTGGGGAGTCCCAAACAGGATGGAGTTTTCATGTTCTCCCCGTGTCCGTGTGGGTTCTCAGATTTCTTCCCACAGCCCAAAAACATGGATTCATGGTGAATTGGCTGCTTAAAATGCCCTTATCTCAATTGTCCCTATATAGTGAGTAAGTCTGGGTAAGAGAGTGTATGACCAGTAATAGATTGGTATCCTAAACTGGGTGTATCTGCCCAGCACCTGAAACTTTCTTCCCTGGATGTACATGGGGAACCCCCCACAACCCGAGTAGGGAATTAAGTGCAGATAATAAGACGAAAGATTTATATAGAACCATATCTTATTAACTCTATGTAATGCCATGTGGACAATAAAATCTTCTGTTAACATGATAAAAGTGACACAATGAGCCTTGTATTGATTTACTATTTATGTCAGTTATTACTTTATATGTTACGTAGCTGTATATAATAATTGTGCATTAATCTATGGCTTTAGAGCATATGTTGGAGCATTTATTAAAATATTAATGTCTTTTTATAATTATATGATTTTTTTTATTAAGGCAGCTGTAACATTTTCGGTTGCTTTTAATGTATGGTTTGGATGAACTGTCTTCAAGCCATGCATCGATTGCCTGCCATTTGCATGCACAGCGCATATGTATACTTATATAACATGCTTGTCCTCTTTTTCTTATTATCATAAACAATATTTTGGCCCATTAGTGTTTAGCACTAGCTGCCTCCATAACGCAGGAACTGTGTGTGTCTGCTTTAAATGCTCTAAATGATGCAGAATCAATAGTCTACCAGAACATCTGGGTAAATGCAGCCGCCTTGGTGCTGTGTGGGAGTCTCTTCACACCCAGTGAGCTGTTAGTGAGAGCTAAAGGCGAGTGGGAGATGTTTTCCGTCTGTGTTCGCTGTTTGTTTTTTTTTTCTTTTTTGTCAGTGCTGTCTGCTCTGAATGTAATGTCTTCATGCAACATGCTATGTATTATATCTTTGGGGTTATACAATATATATGAATGCATGACAAAAAAAACCTCTCAACATGATCGGCTGTGGTTATATACAATACTAACTTCAATAATCCTATAGATAATAAAGTCTGTGTGTGTGTGTGTGTGTGTGTGTGTGTGTTTTCTCCCTATACAAATCCACACATTGCTTCGATGAGCATGACATTTGATATTTGAAACTGCTTTTCCTATCTGTTTTTCTTCAAGGTATCACCAGCTCCTTATTCATAACACTGCCAGAGCACCACGACAATGGCTGGACACTGGACAGAACTGGACAGAACCTGGATTTCTATTGGAGTAGGAGCTTCGCAGTTCTGCCATGATGGTCCAACTGAACCAATAGTTTTTAATATTTTTGAAAATGGACACCTGATCAGTCCACAATCTGTACAATGGGTGTCTTGCACTATTGATGCTGCTCGATCACTCAAAGAGGATGAGTCCCCCCACTGAGCCTTGGTCCTCACAAAGCTTTTTTCTTAAAAACCATGGGTTCATGATTAAGGAACCAGCCTTGCAATCTGAAAGTCCTCGTTTTGATTCCCGGTCCCTGGTTCCACCAATGCCTTTGAGCAAAGCACCTCACCCCAATCGCTCCTCGGGTGCTGTGTATAGGGCTGCATGTGTGCTCACTTCACTCACCTCGGTGTGTGTTTAGGTAAATTCCACTCTGTGTAAGTACTGTAGGTAAAATAGATCACTTTATCACTTTTTTATCACTTTATAACAGGGAGTTTTTTTTTCTTGCCACTGTCACTTCGGCCTGCTCTTTGGGGTTTAGGCTCGGAGCTTAAACTTGACAGAATTACTCTTTGGGACCCTGCAGAAATGTATATACTCTTAACAGTCATCAAGAAGTGAGCTCTGTGTGTGTGTGTGTGTGTGTGTGTGTTTCTGTGTGGTAGCTCAAAAGGATATCAATCTGAATGTTAAAATCCTATGTCCACTGAGGTTACTGATATGGGCTTTTAAACCTCATTGCTGTTTCATGGGCAAACCCTGAGTTCTGACCCCGACCATCAAGTTTGAATACTTGTAACTCACTTTGGATATAAGCATCCATTAAATGACAAAAAGTAATGTAGCGTGTGTGTGTGTGTGTGTGTGTGTGTGTGTGTGTGTGTGTGTGTGTGTGTGTGTGTGTGTTTGTGTTAATCCCTGGCCTAAATATTTTTAAAAAGCCATTCTTTATTTATTACCTATAAAAATGGATGGAGAGATGAATACTGTATTAACTTCAACATAAATAAAAGCTTTTTTTTTTCTTTTTTTTTTAAAGTGCAATAAATCGTGGTAAATGTGCATGCTAACATACAGCAGCCTTATGGAACTATTCAGACAAACTGTAGAAACTAAACACCATTTAAACGGCAACTCAGAAACTCAATTTAACTTTAACACTTTAAGACGAAAGCACTAATTATACAGCGGGGTCATATAAAGTACTCTATAAATGAGAAATTAAAAACATAGTTCATTTATGATTCATGATAAATTAATGATCAAGCAATTTCAGCCATCATATGCAGTTATGAGTCTTAAAATTCATGTTAATGTCAAATACATAAAAAAAAAAAAAAATCTCTCACTTCCTTTTATTCTACATGTAAACCACACACAGTTGGCTCACAGCTGTCTTTTCCTGCGATCATCAAAATGACGTTATTTAGTTTTTTACAAACACAAAATCTGAACAACTGAAAATGTAAAAATAGATTAAATGCGAAATTAAATGAAGTTAGAAGCATTGGAAAATAAAATAAACTGCATAAAAATGCAAGAAACTCCAAAACCTCATGTCAACTGTGAAGCATGGTGAAGGGAGTTTTAAATTAAATCAGATGAGTTATTTTTTGCAAGGCACTGTGCTGGTAAATGTACAGAAAAGTCGAGTATTTCTTAAAATCTTGTGTGGACTGTTAGATCAGAAGAGGTCACCTGAATAATCTCAGTGAAAGAAGTGAGAGAGTCACAGTCCTTTAGCCCTTTTCTCCTGGGTTCTGAATTCCCCCTCCTCCTTTTACGTATTAACCTCTGCTAATGTAATCACTAAGCAACTATTGCGACTCTAAAGAACCATTAATAACACAACAAAGCATCACCTTTATCCTGTTACACCGCTGCTGCATTAGAATCCATTTTTTCATCAGTTTCAAAAGGAATACAGAGACCAGGATGTACCGATGCCGCTTTGATCTAAAAGGAGTATATCAGCGGGTTAGTGGTTTGACTGCGGCCGAGAGAATTAGAATTAGCTCTGATTAGCACCTCCAGCGTGGATATGCACGGCTAATTACTTGCTCGGCTTTGGTTAACTGAGATTTAAGCACCGATGCGGCATCATTATCTGCAGTCCCCAAAGTCTGACCTCACAATGGCATACTGCAGAGCTCACTGCAGGGTTATCGATAAGACTGGCCCTGCATGTGCTTATGTAGGGCGTATGCACTTATAGACATACACGCACACACACACACACACATACACACACACACACACACTGCTCTGCTCTTTCTCAGTATGTACTTGCATGCTCAGTGGGGGTGTGATGGGAAACCAGTTTGATACTGACAATGAATTTCAAGAAGTTCTATAGTATTTTATATGAGCAAAACCAAAGAAGGAACATGGGAAAGCAATCAAATCAAACTTTTCAAACAACATCACCTTCTCCAATTAAGGAAATTAGGCTAAAATGAAGTCAAAATCATTAAATAGTTAAAATAGTTTTATACAAAAAAAAAGGTTTTAGGTAGGAGGTTTTAGGGAGGGAGGTGGGAAGTAATATACAGACCAACCAAGAACACATGGGTTTAATAAAAGCCAGGTGAAATAATAACAAAAAGAAAAATCAACAGGTCATTTACTAATGGGTGCTTGAGATACTTTGTAATTAATAGACTTGCCTTAGTGGGAATCAAACCCAAAGTGCAGGGTGATCGATAGTCTAAGCGTTACCCCTGCCTTTGTTGATATCAATGGGGTGGTTCCCAATGCCCATGCCCATGCAGGGAAGGTTTTGGGCACTGGGTAGATACACCCACAAAAAAGGCAAATTGATTGCTGGTCACACTTCCACATACACACTATTAAAATTTAAAGCAGCCAATTAACCTTGAATCCATGTTTTTGGACTGTGGGAAGAAAACCAGGAAATGTTGCTCGATAAAGCTCCAAATAAATTCCCATTAAACAACATTGTAAAGGTAAGAAAACAAATTGGTACCCCTCTAGAGAACCCCCCCCCCCCCAGCAACCACCACCGATGGGATAGAAAAGAAAACTCAAAAAGATTTTAAAACCCATATCACGTTCAGTGACCCATAGCAGTACCAGTTTATAGAATTAAGCAAAGAATAAGATAAGGTATATTTATATAATGTCAGAGGTCTGTGTGTGTGTGTGTGTGTGTGTGTGTGTGTGTGTCTATACAAATCCACTTTGTTGCTTCATTGACACAGAATTTGACATATTTACCTTTCGGAACCCTGGAGATATTAATATATTCTTTACAACCACCAAGAAATGGCTCAAAGGGCCTCATTTTTGGCAATCTTTTGCGTATATTTAACAAAATAAGGATGCACATGATCTTTTGCTCCAAAGTTTGAATGGAAATACCACCCGACCTGGCAGATTTTGAATGTCATCCCCCGATGCGCTTCTTTAACCATGTCAGTTCCTTTTCAGTTTATGACAACTGAGCACAAAAATTGGAAAAGAAGAGGAAAATATCAAAACCAGTATAAAACGGTCCACTGCACACTAAACATGTACACTGTCAGTGTAGTTTGTGTTTACATTTCACCTTAATCCAGGCTGGAGACATGTGTCTGCACTCTTACCCCACACAGGTTCGTCCATATATATTCTCAGGTCTAGATAAGCAAACCATGAGAGTTGAGTTTGGGGTATTTTTTAAGGTGCATAGCCAAATGGGATGGGAAGATTGGATAGCGACTTAGGTACCCATGTAGCCCCCAAGTACTCTGTACTCACCCCACAGCTACTAATTACAATTCACATGTCACACACTTGCTGGATAATGGGAGTCGGAATATTCCAGAGCCTGCGGGGGTGTTAGCGCATTGGAGAGAAAGTGTATGTGTTCCTCTGGTGAGAGTTAGCTCTATATTTGGCATTGCCGTGTGTGCCTGTGCCCCCCTGTATCTGTCCCCACTATCCTCTTCTGACGCAGGCGGGCAAGTGTGCGTTGGCACCATGAGGCCTGTCTGCTAGGCTGGATGGAGGAGCATCTGCCGGGTGAGGGGAGAGGCTTCTGGCATGAGGTTGGCGCGAGGTTGGCACACATGGGCACGGAGGGGGTGGCAGCCGAGCTCAACAGCATGACATCTCCTGGAATGAAAGCGCAGACTCTTCTGCCTCGCTCTCTCTTGCTTGCTCGCTCACCCACTCGGTCGGTCACTTTTTAGTCAATCACTCTGTTCTTTGTTCACCTCGCTTTCTCTGGGGAATATATTCTTGCACTTCCACCTTCACAATAAACTTCGTAGATCTCTGCATTGCTTGTCCTTTCAGGTTTTTACAATAATGTACAGCACATACTGTTTGAACTGTAAATCTCCATTTTAACTCTAGTTGGTATTGTAATGTCTGTTCTTTACAGAAAGCAACTTGAACCCAGCTAGGAAAAAAATATAAAAGTTCTGATGACTGCAAAATAATTAAACTTAGTAATATCGCATCTCATTATCTTCCACTTAATCCTCTAATATCTCATTTACTGCTCACTTTTTATTTGGTATTTGCAACATTTTAAATAAATTAGTACATGAACATTCCAATGGTTATACAGCTGCATTCATACAAATGTGAAATTTCTCATTTACTAGTGAGAGTTTACTCGGTTGCCTTAAGATGGCTGGTTGGCGAGCGTGCTTGTTAATCTTATAAACAAGGGAAAACATGTATCTGTGTGTTTTTCTTATAAAAATCAACACTGTCATTTTGGGACCCTACAGAGGTTTATATACTCTTCACAACCACCAAATTGGCTTAAGATGTCTCATCACTGCTACGTGCTTGAGCTATCAACACCTGCAATTGGCGGCCTAGAGTGGTTAGCACTGCAATGTGCGATAAGAGGAAACTTCCATTCAAGTATTTTATTTTTCATTCAATATATTTTGGAACGAAAAAGGAACAAGGTGCTAACAAGGTGAACAGCAACTACACAACTCAACGTAAAGAACACGTGTGACAATAGCATGTGCAAAACAAGAATTAGGATAAATACAAAGCAATATACAGGACAATAAACCGTAAACATTTGAGTAAATTGGAGGAAACACTGCATGCACCGCGCTAGTGGTGTAAGCCACAAGGTTATAAATGTAAAAACAGTATTTCCAGCAGTATTTATAAAATGTATACAATGTTTGCAACAATTTTGTCCATCTTTGGTATCGGAAGTGTGAGTACTAGATTAGTCCAGTTCTATTTAGGGGACATCAAAGTTGTTTTATTTTGTGTTGGCATTTCTTTTTTTTCTTCAAAGTTACATTGACATTACATTTAGTCATTCAGCAAACACTTTAATCCAAACGACTTACAAATGAGAGAACAACAAAAATAAGTAGTTAGAGAGGAACCAGTAACACTGTTGCATTATTAAACCTGATCATCATCTAATCTGGTTTCAAGTCTAAATCTATCCTACAACTTTACACAAAGTGATTCAGGTAGAGACGTGTTTTGAGTTGTTTCTTAAAAAAAATAAATTAATTAAAAAAAAATCTAAGTGACTCAGGCTTATGGACAGAGTTGGGAAGATCATTCTATAATTCAGCAGAGGTGTGGTTGAAGCACGGTGTGGTTGAAGCACCAAGCGACGTTTGTCACTCATTAGTTTAATAAAGGTTCTTTTTCCAAGAAAATAGACAAAGAAGTGAACAATTATGAGTAAATTAATGTTTACACCATTTGCAGGGGCTAGTGAGCATATCTAAACACCTCACACAAGTGGATCAACATTTCCAATGATTACAGCTCAGTGTTAGAGTTTCCAATATGAATGCATATTACTCTTACTCTAATTAAAACTCCCGATGGACCTGGTGAGTAGTTTGCGTTGAGTGGAATTTCACTCATAATTAAACTTGAGCAAATGTAGGTTTTGCTAATTTGGCACCACTCACAGATTCACCTTGCTTAGCCCTCACTCGCGTCTTGTTGTTTACTTAACATTGATCTGCAGTGGACGAATGAACATCACTTAAGATTTATAAAAAATGCACCAAGTTTTAAACAAACTTAAACCCTTAACAAGCAGCTAAATAAATCTCAGCGTTTGTTGATCTCAGTACTTGTTGAAGCCTGTTTCCTGACTATATAATGGTGGTGGCATTTCAGGGGTTTTAGTTCATGCAGTAAGTTATTTGTGGGCAAATTGTTTGTGTTCTACAGTACATACTGTGTTCATCCCCTTTACTCTGTTCTCTAATAGTCAGGGTGTCAATAGTAGCACCACAGAACAGGTATTATTTGGTTGGTGCATTATTCCTATCCCAGCAGTGTCACTGAGGTGAAGAAATGAAGCAACAGCAGCACTGCTGCACCAGAACCCTCTCACCAAACCCTCTCACTGTGGAGAACTGACAATAAACAATCCATACCAGTTCTGTGATGCTCCTGACCAATAGAGAACAGAGAACCAACAGAGGACTAACTCCATCTATATGGTAGGTGGAAAAAACAAAAAATGAAGCAAGAAGTGTCCAAACTTTTGACTGGCACTGTATATTTTTGACTCAACCACAGAACAACTGATCAAATTGTGGTAAAACGCATCAAAGACACATCTTTGATTCTAATCTTTAATCTTTCTAATAGAAGCCTGTTTCTACTTTACCGTGTTTATGAATCTGGCTGATTGTATTTCTATAGATTCAGTCTATAGGTTTTCTTCGTACAATTGTGCATGTGTGCTTTTACTTTTTTTTTCCTTTCATAAAACAAACAGCATTAATGAACCACAGTGCTGACATCTGCAGGAACCCAACAAGTAAATTATTGCGTGCACCACATTTCAAGTAGGAGCCTTCCTACTGTCAGACATGATACCTCAAAGAGAATACAAAACAAGCCAAGACAGCTCAGAGGGAGCAATCGGGAAAAAGAAAGAGAGCAACACTACCTTACCGCTGCAAAAAAGCCGAGCCATATCATTGATTCCACTTGATCACAGTGTGTACTCTCCTCAAGTTTGATCAAAGTCTATTTCAACAGACTCGTATTTAAAATAAAGCTTCAGAAATGTTTCATTTGGGTGCATTTAATTAAACTGTATGTGTTCTTAAATGTTTCCTTTTTTTACTGGATGTAGAATTCTTCATCTCGTTTTGTGATCAAACATGTTTTTTACATTTCTCTTGTCTCATTTTCAAAGTGAATTTGTGCTGCTGTGCCTCTCTTTTCTAACCCCCCCCCCCCTTATAATTACTACAATGCCAGTGCGCTGGACAGGGAGATGCTTTGCTGTCGTAAATTGATTTTGGGAGGGGGGGAGGTGGGTAAAGAAATATGCTGATGGATAGGTGGAAAATAAACCTCTTCATGACTGACCCTGCTGATACCTTGGCGCGATTGCTTCTCTACCTCATCTGCCTGTTGATTGACAGCCTCCATAACGAACTCGGGCTGATATGATGTCATTGTTTACTCTGGCTGGTCCATCCATCAAATAAGAATCACAGCTGACCTCGGGGAAAAAAGGTGAATATGTTGATAGGATGAAAACCATGGACCAAAGTGAGACTATTAATGAGTTAGGCCTCTATACTGAACACACTGTCTCTAGTTGGGTCATATTTAGACGGTCTTTAGGTGAGGCCTCAGCTTTATTTTGGGTGTGTCAGTGTGTCCTTGCTATCCTATCGACGTGAAAAATAAGCCTTGATTGACTTGAAATGTGTAAAGGGCATGTGCTCACCAAGTGCCTGGTACCAATTAGCATGTGACTTGCTATTCCCTTTAAAACTAAGTGCACTCTGACTTTGGTGGGTTGCTATGTGAGTGGTGCAGCTACCTGAACTCATTGTGCTGCAACATGACGTTCTCCATTTAACTATAAAGACTACGTATCTGCATTCTCTGTATAAATGCAGTCAGATTTAATAGCGTTCAGTTCCATTCAGCGTTCAGTGGCGTTGGACACGCGTCTGTGTTGATAATTTACTGCCAAGATAGCGATAGCGATGGGACTTCCATCGCCAAGATAGCAATACACCAGAAATGTACCTGAACACACCTCATTTAGAGATGTCCACTCCCATCAGAGGAGCTATATGCACACGCAGCATTGCTATTTCAACAACGCAGATGGAAGGCATGAAAAGCATCATGACAGGCCTTGTGCAGGGTGTAAGGCCCATGGGTTAAATCGACATACTTTGGCATACCATGGCTAAATTCTGTGGAAAGTGTTTCCTAAAACAGTAAATGGAGTAAGATATATTATTATTTTTAAATGCAATGGTCAGCAAGTAGATGTTTGTTAGGTGTGAAAATACTTTTGGCTGTTTAGTGTGCACTGAATTCAAGCATACTCTGGGTCCTGTGGGATTTACAGGTCAGTGTACATTACAACATATGGAAATTACAATCTGTAATCATAGAACTACAATGTATATTTCTATGGTTGGTAGAACTAATAAAATAGATGATGAGTGCTGAAACACTAGGTGTACATAAAAAGGTGGCGATTAAATTTATATATGAGGTTTTTTTATATATATAATGGGAAACTAGTGATGCGATGGGGAAAAAAAAAAAAAAACTTTCTTGTTTCTTACCTCTAAGTGAGATGAGGTGCTTGTTTGTCTAGTGATTAAAAGGTGATGTGAGTGTGTTGATGGTCTGTCCTTTTAATCAGCGAGCGTACATTATTATAACCTTGATTAAATCTTCATATTGTCACCGCTCATCAAGACAAAACAGGTAGGATGCCTGTCATTGATTGCAGTCATTTTGTGTGTGTGTTTGTGTGTGTGGGATGTGTTGCTGGGATGCATTCTAGACTTAATTTTAATAAAAGTCATTCCATACTAAATGTGTCAAAGGTCGTAAATGTGCACCGCTGATACCGCGTGCCTTCCCTCTCACACAGTTAACACTACCCATTCCATTCTCCACAGTATCGCTGTCAGCGTGTCATTAAATCCGTCACACATCAAGTCAGGGTGTCGTCCGCCTCCTCACCCTTTTTCGTTCTCTACCGAACCAACTATTAATTAGTAACTGAGATTGAGTAAGACACTTTATTTTTTTGTGATGATTATTTCACGAGCAATCAGCGTTGAGGGTCTTAGCAACCGAGACTACTTCACTGCAGCTTTTTTGTTGCCTTGGTTGGACATCTCAGTGGCAGAGATTTCTATAAGTGTTTTAATGTGTTAATGATAAGACCTGTTGACACAGGGACAAAGCAGATGTGTAATTTTAAAGTCTTAAAGAAGATCTTATGTCTAAATAGTATGTGTGATGCCGCTGGTAATTTTATATGCTGTCATTTATGTGATCATATATTTTATAGTGAAGTTAAAGCTGTAGGTATCATCTGCTAAAAAATTTTCATAAAGACAATTGTTCATCGTCGATGACAACACATGAAGCAATTAAAAAAATTACCAATTCATTAACTAATTCGTGGTAATTCATTAATTTTGTTTTCTATGAATAAATTGCTCATTTTCTACTAAATTTTATACTTCACAAGCAGAATTTAAAAGCAGGTTTTCAAAAATAGATGTAAAAAAATATTTTCCTTGTTGTTTGTTCTTTTTTTAAAAGCATAAATGCATGTTATTTAACATTATTTCTTAAGCTAGACAGTGAAGAGCAATTTTTGTTTGGCTTTTTTGTCTCAGTTAGCTAAATAAAGTGTCTTAAAAACCAACACCAAGACACCAAATCACTTTTTAGCTCAATTGGCGAACTCCTGTGAAGTTACAGGAGTGCGGTAATCACCATAATGCTAAGTGAGTGGTCGGGAATTTTGGGAAAAACAAAAATATCTCTGGAACAGTTTGACCGATTCCTTAGCTGTATGCAAGCAGTGGTCTCATCATTAAACCAGATGTGTCCTGCGAAAACCATGTCAATAGCTTGAAAATTGCTGGAGAAGAAAGCCGGACAAAAATTGGATAACAACAGTGTAAATCACATTAATTGCTATATATGGCAATCACTTAAATAAAAGCCGTGGGTAAAACAGTGTCTTTCTTACATCCCTGAGCACATGGTGGACATTTGCTCTGTGTAATAAAAGCGCAAACATGCACACAGCACCTTTCATATTAGCATGATTAGCATTAGCATATATCAAAGGGGAGTGCATTTCTGTAAGGTCTGTACCTTAAGAGAACACTGACCCTGACCTCTAATTGAATGTCCCAACTGGCAGACCACCTGTAATTTATAAAATCATCAAACACACACACACACACACACACACACACACACATCAACACACTTAAATACACACTCCTTTTTGCTCCTCCTGCTCTAGAACTCTGGCCCTCGCCGCTGTCCTGCTGAGCTCTGAAGTTCTAAGCGAGTGGCCCAACTGTCTGCTCTTCACCTGGGGAAAAAAGAAAAAGAAAGAACACACACACACACATACTCATCTTATCCTTTTCTCCTCAGCCTGTGGGCACAGGATTTGCTGACTGATCCAGTTTAGAGGACGAGTAGAAGAGTTTGCAGAGTGCTTTGCGCTGTCCTGCAGCCTTCAGAGGAAAGCCTAGTCCTGACACAGCGTGAAGTCAGAAAAAGGTCTTTCGCATTGCTGACAAAAAGTAGCTTAGCTTAGCAATGCGTAAATAAATCATTAACTTTAAAGTCTCCTTAATCTTTAGGATCAAAGAAACATCTGTACCTCACAAGATAAAGATACTTATTTGTGATAGTGCTTTACTGATCACTTCTATTCTACGTCACTTCTCTTTCACACAGAAGGTTATTGGGGCTTATCCTAGCCCTTATTGGTTTAAAGTCAAAAATACCCTGGACAGGTCATTAGTCAGCTTAGTGGTTAACATGTCCGCCTTTCAGTGCTGGGGTTCCAGGTTCAAATCCCGATCTGGGTGCAGTTTTCATATACTGCCTGTGTCTGCATGGGTTTCCTTCAGGTTCTCTGGTTTTCTTCCACAGTCCAAATTATGGATTCAAGGTAAATTCGTTGATCTAAATGTATAGTGTGTGTGTGTGTGTGTGTATGTGTCTGTGTCTGTAAGTGAGTGTGTGCCCAGTGATAGATGGGCGACCTATCTTGGGTGTATCTGCTCTGGGCCCAAAACGTTTTCTCCTCGACCCTAATACAGGATTAAGCAGAAGATAACGGACGAATGAAGGTCACCAGTCTTTGCTAAAAAAAAAAAAAGACAGAGAACATACAAAACTCCACATAGAAAATATCATGCCCACTGTTTAAACCCAGGAATATTTCTTCTGGGAGATGCCACCCATTCAGACTGTAATCTACAATATACTTAACATTTTCATTACAGAAAGATCAAAAACAGAGAAAAGAATGTTTTATACTTTATTTAAAACTGATCTAGTTCTCAAGGAACTCAAGTAAAGCATCTAAAAAAATAAGGTGCATTACAGCCCACCTTCAATGCCAATCAAAACAACACCTCCACCTGCAATCACACCAGGTCCGGACACTTTTACTAATGATTCATAGGTTCTTGGCAGCCTTGGCATGTTCTCCCGCTCACAGACACGACGTCATACTTGTTAAACTTGACTCAGCAGATCCTCACAGCCTGCAGCCGAGGTTGATTACATGCTCGTTATGTGCATAAAGCAACGTTAGGAGGTGTCTAATGCCATTACCTTCTCCTCTCCATTTCAATAATGCCTCTGTTCGAACACATGCACCGGCCACTTGCCGACACTAAATCAATAAGCGTGGTGTCATGCCTGTGTGTGAATGCGTCGCTGTGCATCTTTGATGCTTGTGCCTTCATTGAGATTGACTTCTGCTTGTGAAGGATTTAGGAGGGGCTGTTGGAAGGAATTAATGACTTTATAGCCTACGATAATTTAAAAGGTGTGTTAGTATGCAAGTGTGTCTATGTGAGCGCACATATGCTGTTGCTTTGCAATTTCGGGTGGAGGTTTGCGTACGAAGGTCTTGCCGAATCGACAGTTTCCTCAACCAGCAAATAAATTACCTTAGAAAATCCGACACTGTGAACTACGTGCAATTTCTCAGGTCTGAGTACGAAATTAAAGAGTAAAACTGTGACAGACAGAAATATTAGAGAGATAAACAGTGTGATAGCTGACAGAGAGAACCAAGAGCGTATCAGGTGCTGACACACATCCCAGCAGGGCTTATTTGTTAATGGAAGGGGGTGTTACACTTGCATCCGTTGCTGTTATTATTTTCTTATTTGATGCAGTAACAATTTATTAGCTATGCAACCTTACCATGAAACAATATAAACGCAGCCTTAATACACTGGGTCGGAGCTGGGATGATGCAAGACGAGGCTTTGTGGTTAAGGAACCAGTCTTGTGACCTAAAGGTCCCTGGTTTGATTCCCAGTTCCCCCATGGATAAAGTACCTTTTGGAAATCCCAATTGCTTCTCGGGTGCCCGTTGCCCACCGTGCCGGGCACATGTTGTCGTTTCACTAGTGTGTGTGTGTGTGTGTGTATGTATATGTGTGTTTTTCACTTGGTTTTTACTTTACCTCTGTGTGTAAGTACACTGATGTGATGTGCTGGCATTTTAGTCTAACCCCCCGGCACCTTCCACTACCCGGCTCATGAAAAAAGGCATGGAAGAATAAATGAACAGGACTTTTAAATACCCCAAATAAGAAGTTCCATTCTTGTAAATAGCCTCAGTATTATAGTTCCTTCTGTGTAAAATTAGTTTCTGTGAATATGTGCATCAAAATGAGTCAGTGTAACCAGTCAGCACACCTACGCAGCAAGGTCCTCAGTGCTCATTTGTGTCCACCTCCAGACAAGAAGTGATCAACACTTGATTTTCCAGCGTTTTATAGACTTTGCCAGAGAACAACATTTACAGTAAGTGCCAGGTTCTTTTTTTTTTTTCAAGGACAAGAGTTCGATGTAATTAAAGAAAGGCGTATGATTGGCATAAGAACATTAATAAATGAGTTCTGCCTCGTGCGTGAGGTAGCAGGCGAATGTTTGCAATGTAAACAAATCCCGGGCTCTGTTTGCCGCTGTTTACGGACTTCAGATGGATCCTGACAGCTCTTCGGCTTTCTGAGCTTTAATTAGAGAGCCTGGGGTTTTAGAGAGACACTTACTCAGGGAGAGAGGGAGAGGCCTGCCAGTGCCCTGTTACTTTCCACTTCTGCCACGCAGCAATAATTGCAAGCAGGTGCACCCCGAACAGACGCAACAGAAATGTTTCTTCTGTGGGAGCGAGAGAGAGCGATCTGTGTGGGAATACATATTGGAGTGATTACAGGCTGGCTTTGGGGGAGACCAAACACCTATGTCGGTGTCGTCTTTCAAGACCAGGTCCAATTTTTATTTTGAAATAATTGAACTGGTTCATGGAGCATGTGCATGACAAAGAACATGCGTTGGGCTTCCAACATGCCAACACACACTCTCTCTCTCACCCACCCAGACACACACACACACACACACACACATGCATGCTAACTTTGACACAGAATTCAGTACGGATTCTCTTACACTTGGCTTTTCATCACATGACTGGCTCAAAGGGTTGGGTTCCACCACCTGGGACAAGTGGAACAATAAAGCAGCGTAACACCTCGAGTGCCGATCGAAATCTTCCCTCCTTTTGTGATGTAAACAGGCCTGAAAATGCGGCACAAAAGGCCATGCTCATTCCCGTTTAAGCTTTATTATCTCTCTCCGATTTGAGCTTGAATAGAGGCCTTTCTTCCATTTTAATTAGCATCATAGTGTCAGTTTAATATCAGCAAAGCTTGGCGTGTGAGTGAGTGGCCCCCTCTCTGGGACGAGACAGACCGACAGAAAGAGAAAGAGCGAGGTGGGACTCTCCTCATGCTTGTAGATGAGCGCCGCTGCAATTATGCCCAACAATGGTGCTCAGACACACCGCTATAGATTCATTACCTTTAACAACCCTGCTTGCCTTTCAGTGCTTTTCCCTTATCGCACGCTTTTCTTCTCTCTTCCTCTTCTCTTATTCAATAGACTCATTACAGCGGAACCCCCTTTTCCCGAGGAACACACCTGGATGGAAAGACACACACACTGAATGGAGAGCTGGGTAAAATGTGTTAATAGGCTGATCGGTTTATTCTTCTGATAAGTGTGATGACTCATGTTATGCTGCAGGAAACCTTTATTTTAATGACAGTCTCATGCTGCTTACTGCCACTAGAGCTCATGTAATAGCTGTACACATGCGCAGACACACACACACACACACACACTCCTACCTACGTGTGCCCTAGTCATTTACATAAATATTCGAAGAAATGTTAAAATGACATAAAAAACCTTGGTCTTGCCAAAAAAAAAAAATAAATAAAACACTGAATGTTAGAAACTATCAACACGAAACGAGTGAAAGCCAAGAAGTTTTAGGCTCATCAGGACTGTCTTGGTGCTCAACAATCCAGAACTTTGGGACAATTGTAAACCGCTTTGGATGAAATTGTTTGCAAAATAACATGATATAATCATTACAGCAACGTGTGTGGTTCTCAGAACAAGCTTAGTCTGTTGTGTAGGTGGTCAAGTGCCACTAATATCAGGGATCATTAGGGACTGACTGTCTGACTGTTGGCGTCTGGAGAGGTTGTTTTCAGGGTTTTTTGTCAAGATAGAAATACGTCAGAAATGTACCCGAGCAATTTGAGCAATACCTCATTTTGACGCCCATCGGGATAGATATATTCACAAGCAGCATTTCTATTTAAATGGCGCAGACAGAAAGCATGAAAATAGACTGTTGTCGGGGTGTAAGATAGCAATAAGCATCACGACGTGTCTTGCGCAGGGTGTAGGTTAGTTGCTGGGGCAGAACATCCACAATTCACTTCGACATTAAGGACTGAACACGGCTCCTACCTGCTGCAATAACACTACATTTGACATTTACAATAAAATAGTACACAATCCATTTTTGGTGTGCAGTATCTAACTGTACTGACCGGTTTCCAGGGAACAAAATGTTACTTTTCAAAAGTGGGATGATCCTAAATATTGATGGCGAGGTATATTTAGTGGTGTATGGATTCTCTTGAGCAAAGCCAATACCCTCTGACATTCCTGCAGCTATGCTAATGCTATTGATCACCTCCTACACCTGACTTCTGACCCTGTTAAGCACCATATCTCTGGGCCTGCAAGAGTTCTAAATGCACACCCACAAGCACAGTGCATGAAGGCATGCCCAGATCACTGCGCCACCCTTCTTCTGCTGTTACACCATGTGCTCTGTGCACACAATTCTAAAGGCAGTGTTAGCACACCCACAGCTTTCTGCTTGTTTAATGTGAATGAGTTATTACAGAACTTCTGCTTCTTAGACTTTGGATTATAGTTCGTACTGAATTGCTATTTCTGTGGAATGGGTTCGATATCTTTCACCGCTGCCAGTTTAATTAGTCTAATCAGTTTAGAGCTGATGGAAATGCATGGTATCTGAATGAATAGCAGGGGAATACCAAGGAAAAGAAATAAGACCAGTTAAGAATTGCTATGGCATTAGTAGGACCACTATGAGTGGGCTGCATAAGGGATTTAGTTGATTGACAGTGTAACTTTGATCAACTTGCAGATTGTAAAAACAAGCAAATCACCAACAAACGAATAATAATGAAGTTAATTTTACATGGCCTTCATGGTGGTGTAGTGGATAGCACGTTCACCTCTTAGTGCTTGGAATCCAGGTTCAAATTCCAATTCAGGTGGAGTTTCCATGTTAGTCCACATGTGGTTCCCCCTTTTTTTCCCAGACCTATGATTTTCTCCCACAGTAATGGCGTAGTAGTTAGCATGTTAGCCACTCATACTATATATATATATATATATATATATATATATATATATATATATATATCCCCCCCCCCCCCCCCCCCCCCCCCCCCCCCCCCCCCCCCCCCCCCCCCCCCCCCCCCCCCCCCCCCCCCCCCCCCCCCCCCCCCCCCCCCCCCCCCCCCCTAAATGGGTATCAAAACCCCTCCCCTACCGGACCGGACCCTAGTAAAGGATAGCGCGAACCAAGTTTGCCTTTTCTATCGACTCTTGGGCGCCCTATCTTTCTTTTCCACTGCAAATAAGGCAGGAAATGTGCGAATGTGATGCGAAATGGACTTGACATTGAATGCCAAAAGAGAGAAAAATCCACTTTGTAAGCTCTGTGCTAGAAGTCCTTGGTGACAAAGGCACTTCTCACTATCATTCTAGTCACCCGGGATGGATGGTATAAATGCCAGTATGCGTTATTACAGCCATGATTGTGGGCCCTTCGGACTGCAGTTGACTAAGTGACTCGGCTGGTGATGGTAGCGGCAACGTTCCAGAGCTAATGGCCAGCCTGTAGGTTACAGCAGAAGAAGCCAGCTGGGATCGAGCTGGCTGCTAGAAAACGCCGGATATCAGGCTTTAACTTGAAAGGCTTTGCTCTGACAGCATTGTGAGGTGGGTGTATGTGTGCCAGAGTGTATTTGGGTGGTAATGAGGGGCACATATGGGGTTGGGAGATGGCCCTCGTTAACCAGTCAGAAAGGGGAAACATCCTGTCACGGGCACCAGGCGCTGGGAGAGTACCAGACGGGGCACAGTCGCACACATACAGTTGAACACACTAACACGTAAGATGTTTCCAACTCTCTCAAAGCGTAGAGTTGTCATCAGTCATTAAAAATATGCAGAAGTCCAATGCTTGGGGTTCGAGTCAGTGGGGCAGACCCTTGCGTGGGGGTACCTGTTTGGAGTAATGTGCCCAGCTGGCATAATGCCCCTGGCCATGGCATTAGGAGCAGAGGACAGTAGTGTGGTACTCTGTCTGTCTTTTTTTCTCTCTCTCACTTTCTCGCTGACACACAAACCCCTTACCAGCTGTCACCTCAAAGCCTGTCAGTCAAGCCTACTGGGCTTTTCACACACAGGGGAGCAGGACAGAGGGACACGCAATGTCCTTCTCTTGCTCTTTTGTTTGGGGGCCAGTAAGATGGGGCCAGGCTGCCAGGTGAAACATCCCCAAGGATCTCCGGTGAATAGAACTGACACTATAGCTGTCACTCCCTCATCCTCTCTCATGGCCTTCTGGAGTTCAGCTGGCCACTGACAACACATGGCAGGACCTGTTGTTTGGCTAGTCCTGCAATTTATGAGCATCCTCTATTAAAATGAGTATTTTGAATTGAGGGGTAATATATTTGCAGGATGGGGCAAGATGTCGCACAGGAAACGGCATGTAGCTGCGAGGGACCAGACATCGGGACTATACCAGCGAGTGTACAAGGAGGGATCGCATTACTTTGTACCCATGCTCATCCGTGTGCATGCAGGCATCCGAGCAAGTGTGCATGTGTGTGTGAGGACTGATTAGTGGTGTTACATGAATGTGACGTGTCGTGCCCATGGGCCAGCAGGAGGCACAGGCCCTAAGCCAAATCGCTGCCACATGCTAATGAGGCCTGCATGGCCAGCCAGGCTGAAACCCAGAGACGTGCGAGCGTATGGCCGAGCAGCGGGAGCACCCCTCCCCTGCAAATGTCACCCAAACACACACACACACACACAATACACACACAATACACACACAATACACACATGCACAGCGAGATCATAGCTTTGAAAAAGCTTTGGGAGTTTAAAAACCCCATGTTGCAGAAGCACAAAGTCTGCACCTCCAACCAAAGGTGAAGGGATTTTGATCTGGAACTACTTTGTGGAACTTCTGAAAAATGAGAAGACTTTTTAAATGTGAGTTTCTGTTTTTCTATGAGACATGAGAAGCCAAAAGGGTCAAAATTGACTAGTTAAATCTCTAGCAGTGTACTGCGATTTGAAAGATTAGTTGTAAATTATAGTACGATCGGCATTGTGTTTTAATGGTTAGCATGTCCAGCACTGGGAATACTGGGTGGTTTCCACCTTTTCCCTGAGTCCGTGTGGGTTTCCTCCGGGTCCTCTGGTTTCGTCCCACAGTCCACAAACATAGATTGAAGATGAATTAGTTGCTCTTAATTGCCATATAGTGTGTGTGTAATTGTGATGTGCTTAGTGATGGATTGGCACCCTCTCCTGTATCTGTCCAGCACCTAAAACATTCTCCCTCTGCATGGGCATGGGCATGGGGAACCCCCTCCCCTCTTTCCAAGCCTAAATTATGATTAAGCACAAGATAATGGAGGGATGGATGGATATTATAGTACTTGCCCCATCTCTTCCCAGGCTTGTGATGATGTTACATGTAAATTTACAATTAATCGGTCTCACTGTGCTGTTGAAATATCAATCTGCCAAAGTCAGAGTGCACCAGGCTCTTAAAAGGAAATATAAGTGACATGCTGATTGGTTTATTGCACGAAACTCCCAAAACACACCCATTGTCATGATGGCAAAGCCACACTGACACGCCCTAAATCAAGCTGCTGTGTGCGTGGTTGATGCCTTGATATGATCGCTAATGATCGCTAAAATAAAGCCCCTTAAGAGACTTCTTGGTGGTTGTACATAGTGTATTGTCCTCCACAGGTTCCCAAATAGTAAGTTAAATATGTATGCAAAGCAATGTTGTAAATTTGTATATGGAATACACATACATTTGTAAATAATATATTATATATGTTATATTTAAATGGCCAAACTTGATATTCTTACGGAGTGATTTAATGCTTTAAATTCTAATAAACTATGATTTTATACCTATTAATATATAAATTACTTAATAAATTAACAAAAAGTAATAAATGAGCTGCCACTCAGGTCTTTTGAAAAGCCCATCCGAATCCATGACATTAATACGGACTCGACCCTCACACCCCTCTACCCCCCCCCCCCCTGCCCCTGAGGCTACAACAGACTTTTCTCCTCTGAGAACATTTTCCGTATGATTTCGGAGCGTTTCTCTGAGTATTTCTGCGCAGACAAACCAGCATGTGTATGTTCAGTCCGTTCAATTGGATGAAAACACCTGGCTTGTATTTGATGTTCCAATTCATCCCAGAGGTGTTTTATAAAGGCTGGTGCCCGGGGTCTTTCCCTGCATTTACAGACCTGCCTTTGTGCTCAAGGGGACAATCTTTGTGGTGAAGAAAAGAGTTTTTACCAGAATTTTGCCACAAGGTTTCAAGCATGTAATTCTATAAAATATGTTTTCCGCAGCACCACCTCCATCACTAGATATGAGGGTTCAAGTCCAAACCCTGATTCTACAATATAAGACATATAAAGACAACAGGGACACAGTGATTATTAGTGATAGTATTTGTATTATTTGTATTGAAAACAGATACAGTAATCACTTCAAAGTTAAGCATGTGGTTGGCATATAAGTCTCTCAGTGTTGGGGATCCAGGTTTAAATTCCAATTTGGGTGGTTTTTATGTTCTCCCCATGTCTGTGGGTTTTCTAATGGTTCTCCGGTTTTCAACACACAGTCCAAAAACATGGATTTAAAGTCAATTGGATGCTCTAAATTGCCCTTATTTAAATTATCCCACATAGTGTGTGTGTCTGTGTAAAATGAGTGTGTGCCCAGCGATGGATTGGCACCCTGTCCTAGGTGTATCGCGCAACATGTTATCCCTTGGATGGGCATGGATTGTAATGAGGATCCAAAAAACATGGATTGAAGTTGAATTGGATGCTCTCAATTGCCCAATCTAAATTGCCCCATATACAGTAGTGTGTGTGTGTCTTTGTGAGAAAGTGTGTGCCCAGTGATGGATTGGTGTCTGCCAATCCTGTGACCATAGTGGAGGATTTATCTGACCATCCTTAGCACACAGTGTACTGAATCTGGTCAAAGCACCTGACTTTAATGAGTATTATATACCACAGTATATAGTAATAAATACATACAGTTTGTGCATAATTAATAACCCGTGACCTTCACTCCTGCTTTTTCATAATGATGCATGTTCTGTATTAAACAGTTCAGAATGGTGTCTTGCTCCCACTAATGTTGTACATTTCTGAAATCTTATGGAGCTAAATAACAGGATAAGTGAAAATCAATTTCTCCTCCAGCAGGTTCTACACAGCATGCAACATTCAATTACTACTGTTCAAATGTTTACCCAGCAAGTTCCCATTTCTAACCACCGCAAACAAACAAAATAATAGATGTGACTGTCTTCCATTGGCAACCATCATTAATATTTATTTTCAGATTTCACACAGCATTGTTCTGTGATCCGACTGACAAGATAACATGCTGATTACATTCGCCAGGTTTCTAATGCTTTCCTCGTTAGATTTCTGTTTGCAAGTTCTCGAGTGGCGCAAACAATTTTGCAAACAGCTACATGTTCATGTTAAGATCGGTTTGTTTGGTTTGGCTCTAATTAAAGTTTTCAGCTAAGTTAATTGTGTGTTCTGTCATCGAGTGCCAGCTGGTTACTCCAAGATAATATGTGAAGTAGTATTAAATATCAGAGCGGATCAAACATTTATATATTTTATTATTACTGTTGGTGTAATAATAATAATAATATTAATAATAAGAATTGTTAGAAAATACACATACAAACACATGCCAATTGTATTCATTATTATTATTATTATTATTATTATTATTATTATTATTAATAATAATAATAATAAGAAGAAGAAGAAGAAGAAGAAGAAGAAGATGCAGTAGAGGAGGAGAAAGGAAAGGATGAAGGAGAATATTGATAGAAGAAGAAAAAACAAATAAGAGAAAAGAGAAGAAAAGAGGAAAAAAATATAAAATAAAATAGAAATATCAAATTAATACAAAGCAAAATAAAGAGTAGAACACATAAGAGAGAACAAGTAAAAAATAGAAGTAAACACAAGAAAAGAAAATAAGATGGAAAAGAGAAAAATATTAAAAAATAACGAGATGAAAAATACAGACTGGAGACGGAGATTAAAAATTATTGTAAAAAAGACAAGAAAAGTAAAGGAAATATAACAAACTAATAAAAACAGATTGAATGTTTAATTTGAACCTTTTTTTTAGTGTACAGTAAATGGACAGATACAACCAGGAAAGGGCACCAATCCAACTATGGATGGGCCTTTGTAGATAACCTTCCAAGCATTATGGTTAGTGCTGGGGGATCAACCAAGCTCCTGTAGGTGTAGTTCATATGTTTTCTAATACTTTAGTATAAATAATGTACAGTGTGTCGTAACAGAGTTCGGATTGTATTATATTTATGTATTATAGATTTATGATGCATTATTTATTATTATTTTCACTATTCCATTTCTCTTGTCCAAAGTCAACTTCATACCTAAAGTGGCATCTTATGTAAAAATGCTTTTTCACTTCGAACCCATCTTAAAGGCATTTGAGAGACACGACAGCTCCACGGGCAGTCAGTGGTCAAAGGTCAACTCGCTTCGCCCAGGTGGGTCTTAAACTTGACCTTAAATCCTGACCTTTGATTCCTGTGATATTCACTGCGCTGCTGCCCTCTCTCCTCCGTCCATCCGTGCAAATGTCCGTCGGATCAGCATAAGGCGCCAAGCAGAGGAACAGCGGAGGACTTTCACCCTGCAGGAACGCAGGAAAAGAATGCGGCAGGAGGAAGTGTGAGAGACGGAGAGAAAAAAAGAAAACAATAACAGATGAAAAACAGAGATGTGAAGGGAGGAAAATGTTGCTTCTGGGGGCATTTGTCTCGAGTCAGAGAAAAACATAGAGGCTCACCTTTGCAGTGCTTGGGTCAGACTGCGCCTTAGGCTCAGCTGCTTAAGAAAAGAAATCTCTAGCTGACTTCTCATTCTCTCTCTCTTTCTCAACACACACACACACACACACACACACACACACACACACACACACACACACTGTGCGAATAAGATAGAGAGATATCTTTAACAACTCTGTACAAACAGACTCAGAGGACTCCTAAGTGAGTTGTTTTGCGAGTCAGTTTCAGTCAGACTCCGAGTCACCCTTGTCCTCATTGTTTTGGCATGAAGTGATGTAAGGGAATGAAACTGTGATGTCATTGCTGCTGTAATATATATTTTTTTTTTAAAAAAGGACATGCACATTGATGTATTTAAAAGAAAGAGACATGAAAGCACAGTATGGCTGGAGTTTAAAGCGGGACTTGAGTGCTGGCCTGGTGAATAGGCATGAGCGCATGTGTGTAAAGAGAAAATAGATGAAGTATTTGTGTGTGTGTGTGTGTGTGTGTGTGTGTGTGGGTGAGGAAGACAGCAGGGTCTGATTAATTATTGCAAGGCCGTGCTAGGTGCCGATCAGGCTTCTCACTCCAGTGGCTCTCGCCTTTGGCCGTGTCGGCGGGCCTCATTAGCCGGCCTCTCGGGACCTGACAGAAATTGTTAGCTGGATGTGATGGCCGACTCAGGCAGCTCCAGATGAACCCCCCTTTGCTCTCCCGATCCCCTTTTTAACCCACCCTGCATCCCTCTCCATCCAAACAGAAACGAGGTGGGCTTTTTCACCATCCGGCAAAAAGAAACGAAAAGAGGCCTAACAAGACGGCCGCGCAACACCTGTAATCGAACGGCTCCAAAAGAGCACCCAGGGAGCCTGATCAGAGGACGAGGCTGGACGGGTGGTGGTGAGCAAGGGGGTGAAAGGAGCAGGACCAGAGGCCGATCCATAATTGATGTGCGTGCACAATTACAGGGCCTGCAGACATGGGCGAAAGTGTTGCACGAGTGCGCCTCGAGGATTGTTGAATTTTAACAGGCGTTGCATAAAATCAAGGCTCCTGCCACTCAAAGATGTGCTGCATAAGAAGGCTGCCTGATCTCCATGAGTGAGCACCTCGCTCGGGCAGATATGCATGAGATGCGGCTCGGTGCCCTGTCTTTGATATGTGCGAGTATTATTTTGGGGTTTCGTTTTTGCTAAGGATGAACACTGGGGCTGCTAATTTGCCTAAAGTCTAAAGATGTTTTTTTAGGTAACGGTCTTTGAGGTAAACGTCATCCTAAAAAAAAGCTACCAATGAGTGTATAGCTTCTTTTCACAAGAATTTTTCACGAGTCACTAATAAATAGAGGATGTTGTGAAAGCAACATATTTATCCCCATCGACTTAGACCCTTTACAGCACACAGACAACCAAACCTCGTCTTAGTCACTGACATACAGCATATAATAATAGAATAATTATAAAAACCTCAGGCCATGAATATCGCTGCAGCAGGGTGGTGAACTGTGCGCCATTAATTAGGCTGAGATGATTAGCAGTAAAGCATCTGAAGTCAAATCTTAAGGCTCTTTTAAAAAGCAAAATGCAGTTCTATCCAGTGTTTGCATAATGTTCCTAATAAAGTATAATTTGACTTTATATAGACATGACTGAGAATCAACCATTTAAATTGTAATTATAGCATCCTGTATGCAGATTTAAAGAACTTTAAATAACCATTTAATAACCATTATTTATACAGTACCAGTCAACTGTTAGGACACGCCCCTTTTTGGCTCCATTGTCTATTTCCTCCAATTACCATATAGATGGACTTTGTAGTTTTACAATTACAGATTGTAGTCCATCTGTGTTCTTGTTTTTGTTTGTCCACAGTTGGTTCTCTGTTCTCTATTGGTCATCATCATCACAGAACAGGTATCATTTGGGTGGTGGATTGTTTATTGTCAGTTCTGCAGTGACACTGATGTGGTGAGGGGGTTTTAGTGCAGCAGTGCTGCTGGAGTTTCATCTCTCCACCTCAGTGACACTGCTGGGGTAGGAATAATGCACCCACCAAAAAATACCTGCTCTGTGGTGCTACTATTGGGCGTCTGACCATTAGAACGGAGTAAATAGGACGTACACAGTATGTACTGTAGTCCACATACAGGAATTGTAGAACTACAAAGTCCATCTTTACTGGAAGTGGAACCAATACTCTTGAGCAAAAAGGTATCCAAACTTCAAATACCGTTCCACCTTATAAAGAGAACAGGGTAAAGGGGACGTACACAGTATGTACTGTATTCAACAAACAGATGGACTACAGTATGGAATTGTAGAACTACAAAGTCCATCTATATACAGGAAGTGGAACTGAGAACATGGACAATATGTCGAAATGTTGAAGGTTTTAACAGGTACTGTTACAAGTGTATATGTATATATATATATATATATATATATATATATATATATATATAGAGAGAGAGAGAGAGAGAGAGAGAGAGAGAGAGGTCTATCTGTTATTTGCTGTACTTAACACACTCCATCCACATTTCCACAGACAGTCAGTAAAGGTGACTGTTTTTGAGTCCATGTGTAGCTGTGACACATAATCATTGTTGTTTGTGAGATCAACTTTGTAACATTACTAAGTTTCAGAATGTACCTGCTGCAATCAAGAATTACCGTATTTGCAGACATTACAACAAGGTTCTCGGCAGATTTTACCAGTATGCAACATTTTTTTAAACAAGCCTCGCGTTTTAACACAAAGGTAATCTGCTGGTTTTCTGTTCAGTACAATCATAGCATAGAATTGGATGTAGCTCATATCTGCATTGCCTTGTGTTTTCGTGTCGTGTTTTCATCTGTGTACATGAAGAGTAACTAAAGTAGCATTAGAAAAAATGCTGAACTATTGTTACAGCAGCATTTTTAAACCAGACACTCAGCAGATTTGCTAGTTTCAAACTTGCAGATTTGCATAAACCTGGGGGAGAGCACCGAGGTTGAAGCCTAGGGGCCTCAGCGGTGACACAGTTTGCATTCGAATTTATGGAATTTAAAAGACACCTCCATCTAAATTAACTCACAGGACATGATAACCTTAAAAATAAAGAGTTTTTTCTTTGAGTCATGGCTAGCACAGATCACTCCTGCAACTCTAAACTCTATTTTCCATTGTCTATTTTCTCTACTTACTTTTATATTTCCTCATTTAACAGATGCATTTATCCAAAGTGACTTACACATTTCCAGGCTTTGGGGTCAGAATACAAGGTCACATACAGCCCCCACCGAAGCACCAGAGAAGTTGAGGGTTAAGGGCCTTGCTCAAGGAGCCACATCGGTAAATTCAGTGAACCTGGGGTTTGAACCCACAATTCACTGAGCTATCACACAAACCTTACCATAGAGATTAACAGGTATCATTTGGGTGGTGGATTGTTTATTGTCAGTTCTGCAGTGACACTGATGTGGTGAGGGGGTTTTAGTGCAGCAGTGCTGCTGGAGTTTCATTTCTCCACCTCAGTGACACTGCTGGGATAGGAATAATGCACCAACTAAATAATCCCTGCTCTGTGGGGCTACTATTAGGGTCCTGGCCATTAGAGAACAGAGTAAAGGGGATGTACACGTACTGTAGAACACAAACAGATCTTTACAGTAAGTGGAACATGAGAACATATAATATAATATAACTCAATGGCGAAACTGATTTAGTATGAACAATAGAGAATATAATGTCTCTGGCAGCTGTGCAGTCCACAGTCACGGATGCTGTGCACGTCCCACGGCCCGAACTACCATTCCCATAAGGACCCAGCAGCAGAGACTAGCCGCGCCTGAAGGCTGAGCTTTGTAAGCACGTCAAAGATGCTTCGTTATGCAAACGCTGTTTTAAATCCATTCAAATGCAAGCGTACTTTTGGGAAGACATGACCACATATCGAGTTCCACAGGGTGTTTTTTTTCACCTGAGGTTATTCGTTGTAGAAAAATGTCAGTGGGAGATTTGGAAAAAGGCGTCATATGAAAACTAGCATTATAAAATATGCTAACGTTTGCATACAGTGGTCAATATCTGGCAGATTCACATCCGAGAGGTCAGAGATTTGAGGACGGAACCAGAGCTGAAATTACGAATGTGAATGTTAAGTAGATTTCAAGGAAAGTATTTTACTGTATTTGTCAGAACATGTCAACTCCAACTTTAACTCACAATTAACTCAGCGTGTCAGGCGGTTGAATAAATTTGGGTGAAGAATAATTTTAAATTCTTTAAACAAGCTCTCAGCACCTCATTGTTCACTATTACACCCAATTCACAAAAAAACATTGTTTCACTTATTTTTTTATTAAAGTTTTCTTATCGGAACTCTTTGTTACTTTGACATCACTTACCCCAGTGGCACCCTGATCCTCTGCAATAATCATTCTGGCTGAAAAAACCCTATATTTAGTTGTAATTAGAGGATGATTCAATCAGGAGGGACACTGCAGTGTTATAACAAGCAGGATTTATAATTAATATCTTGTTTGCAGATTACACATTAGTTGTCTTGTCTTACAGATCAGATGCTAATCACTTACATAATGATCCCCCCGTAGTTAGTGAGCCAGTTACAAGATCTACATTTATATAAAATCCTTTTTTAAAGTGCTATAGTGTTATTAGAACTTATGCAAAGTAGATTGAAAAAAGAGGGGGCACAGTGGCTTTGCGCTGGGGATTCAGGTTCAAATCCCTCTCTGAGTGGGGTTTCCATCTTCGCTCCATGTCCGCATGGGTTTCCTCCGGATTTTCCACTTTCCTCCCATAGTCCAAAAACATGGATTTAAGGAAATTTAAATGCTATAAATTGCCCCATATAGAGTGTGTTTGTGTCCTGTGTGAGTGAGTGTGTGCCCAGTGATGTATTGGTGCCCCACTGTGGCGCCCCCCTTTGGAGAGGAGCCGGAAGAGAAGCATGCCGATCCATATGCATTGATGCAAAATTGTATCAATATATAATATTTTCCCTAGACTTTTTTTCAAATAGTTATTGTACAATATAAGATAACATCATGTCACTGACCCCATTTGAGGATTTCTTCCCGCAAAACTTTACCTTAACTGTCACGGCAATAAATCAGTCCGTGCATTTCCATTTAAAAAGCAATAGTGTGAGATATGGGATTAAAGAGAGACAGAGAAAGGCATAGAGGAAGCGAGGTGTGCATAAGCAGTCTCTGCACAGCTTAACGCGGCCGTGCCGCTGCACTCGCGCCCTCACCCTTGGGTGTCAACAGGTGAGAGTGGGCGATAAGAGCGTTTGATGTTTTTTATACCACCCAACTTTATTTCTTTTTCCAGACCTTTTGGCAGACTTCAAAGCCCCCCCTGCTTGCATCTCGCTTTAATCCAGGAGCACCCTGGTCCTTCAGTTCAAAGCCCCTTCGCCTCCTCAGAACCCACCCCCCTGCACCTCGGCGGCTCCCCCACCCCAACGCACGCAGACTTCTCGGGGAAAAAAATGCAACCCAAACTTTTCCTTTCCCGCTCGTCTACAGAGTAGCAATTACAGCCCCTCTTGCGCACTGACCAGCTCCTGTTATTAATTAATCCTACAAAGCGGGCCTCGTTTCCTGCCCGTCTCTGATTGACAAGAGAACGCAAGAACAGAGGAGGCTCTTTTCAAAGGCCACTCAGCCCAACCGGACAAAAAGAAAGGGTGGTTTAAGGGGGGAAAAGAACAGATGAGAAGAAAGACTTGCTCTCCTGAATGTGTGGAGGGGAGGGGGACACATTTGATACCATACTACTATTTGGAACTGATTGAATGCTTTGTTGCCAAGAGCCCTTTACTAATCTTTACCTGCCAAAAAAGCTGTGGAGAACGCAGGCAAGAGGGGCTGTCATGGGTGGCCTTCGGGCAGAGATCTCACGAGCGCCGCTGAAGCTTAAGAAAGATCTTTTTTTTTTTTGCCTCATTGAGGCGGAAGGTTGAGAATGCACAGAGGTGAGAAAGAAAGGAAAGGAAAGTACAATGGTCCAGAGAAAGGCCATGAGGGATGAAGAAGGTGGGCAGGATGAAGAGATGTGTGCCAAAAAGATTAAAAAAGGATGGCCGACAAGCAAGAAGAGCTGTATATCGAGCTGTATACCCCCCCACCCCCACCCATAGTTAATTAGCAGTGTATGTGTGTTTATCAAGCAATGCCAACCTCATTCTCATGAGGCCGGATCCAGAATGGCGCAAGAGGCTCAGAGTGACGGCCATTTTCCCATTTTCGCTGTGAAACGGCGCTCTTAAGGTTAAAGGTGAACAGGTTGGATCAGAGCACCATCATCTTCTCAGCACTAATAAACCTCGCAAAGCGCTGACAGGTGTGAAGGCCTCAGGGCCAGGTTCCCCGAATCCGTCCACGCAGGAAACGAGCGGCTAAATATTCAAAGTAAAGGCGACATGCATGTCGGAGGGCATTCACAGGCCCTGTGAACTGACCCCAGATGCCCCTGGGTCCCCGAGACTTAAACGTCCAGATGTCCCCCAGGATGGGAGGAGCTGCCGCTTTATGGTTTTTATGAAGCCGGCATGGCTAGCAGCGGCGCGCTGCATGTGTACGGCGGCCTGTGTTTTCCTATCATTCATCAAACTCGTGTCACCGCTCAGGCTGAAGCAGTCAGCACGCCGGGTCACGTTAAATGAACGGTGACCCACCAGCGCAAACATGATTTATGGCAACACCCGATTAGACGTGATTTCCTTTTCCTGTCTGGTGTGTGGTCATGAGCGCAAGGCCGTATTCGGCCGCCTCCTCCATTACCAGCTTAAAGCCTTTGTTTATTCTGCCAATAAAACAGAATCCTTTAACAAGCGCGGAGGAGCAGTCGCGGGATCCGCTGGAAAACGATCTATTTATTTGGAGTGCGCGAACTCCCTCGCTGGAATGCTTAGCAGGACGAGAGCGGTACAGGCCCTGTGCAAACAGAGAGCTTCCTCTTGGGCAACGCGCTCCCAGGAGACGGCCTTATGAGCCATTAACAAACTTCCACTTTGCGAAAGGAAGGAAAAACTAACACTTTAAAGACGTTATTCCTCTCCTGTTTGCATGGCCTGATTACCTGCATGCTAATTCTCTTACTGGCCGTAATCCATCAAACTGTCATGGCTGATGAGCGTCATGGATATTATTCGATTTCAGCTCTACATCCCTTCCGCAAACGCTTTGTCAGGTTTAACTTCATGCTATGATCACGTTAATGATGTTACTGAACAATAACCGAGCGTTCGAATGTAATTGGCATGTATACAGTATGTGAGGATATTCGATTTGTTAAAACTATTGAGCTGCAAACCAGCTTTACTAAGGCAGAATTGTATTTATTTAAATAATTTCTGGTTTTGCATGAGACTTAGACTTCCTCCTCCCATGCTAGCTAGTAAATTGGACAACGAGTATCCTCCATCGATTGCGGTCTTGAAACGTGGTCTCAGCATCGTCCCATGACGTGAACAGGGCTTTCGGATCTTGAATTTGATCCCTCATTGGATTCAAACTTGTAATGTTTGATCCTTGTGCCATTCCTTTGAGGAACTTCCAAATGGTGACGTGATCGTGATCAAGTTAGTACCAACACAATTAACCTAACTAAAGTTGGTTAGATATTTTCAATGTAATTTCATGTGATCTTTCACACTGTGCAATTTCATTGTGAAGCTCATTGCTACCTTATCCCTTATCCCTTACAGTTGAAGGTCTATTTTCATGCCTTCCCCCTTGCATCGTTTAAATAGCAACGCTGCGTGTGAATATATTGTAACAATCACGTGCATCCGCCAGTTCGTGGGCTCTACGTGGAGCTCTCTATGTTGTATGTGGGGTGTATACAGCTCTCCATTTTGTATGAGTGTGGTACCTGTGATTTTTCCAGCAGGGCAGGGAATATAAGAACATGAAAACTCCACCCTGATTGGGATTCGAACTGGGAATCCCTAGCGCTGAGAGGCAAACATGCTAACCATCACCTCATGGACCAGCACATTGAGTCCAGGTAGCGGCACTACTCAAATAGCAATCCTCCAAAGTCAGCGTGCACCTGGTTCTTAAAGGGCTTATCTGACACGCTCATTGGTTTTTTACACGTTTTTCCCAAAACACATCCATGAACAATTAAGAGGATTAGCACATGCCTTTTAAACATTTCGAGACACGCATTCTTCCCCCATCCTCATGATAGCAAAGACACTGACACGTCCTAAATCAAGCTAAAGCTACAGCCTGTACTCTTAATCTAGGAATCCAAAAGTCTCCATGTGACTGAATATTAGCATTTTCTCACCACAAATGCTGTTGTTCTGCAGGTCACTGCGTGGGCTGCTGGGAGTTGTTCTACACGTTCTCTTGGCCGATATGTATAGTATTTTTTTCAATAGCGCAACCGATAATAGTTTTGACACCCAAATTGTTTATTTTAAACATGCCGCCTCAACCACTCCCTCCTAACTCACTCCCACACTTATTAATTCACTTTGTTTCCAGGAAGACATAACTCCATTATTAAATTAAGGCAAGTTTGAATGTAGGAATAATTTATTTTGGTGCAGAACTTCAAAGCTGACAGCAGATGCTGAGATTGCAAAGCCAAGGGAAGAAAACCCGACAAAGAGGAGGTGCAATAAGGTGAAAAAGATGGTAGAACAGAGGGAGTCCTCGCTTAATTCGTTATTAATTCTTTATGAGACGAAAACAAACGAATAGTGAATATTGATTCATGAGCACTATTAATATAAATTCCAAAACAGAGCAGCACAAGGTGCTTCTTTCATCATGAAAACAGACTGCATGTGCAACAGCGAGCTGCTTTTTGAGTAGTCCTCCTAGTCCAATGAGCCCTTATTCCAACATGGGAGCACGTGATCTCCGACTACGGCGCCTGGCGAGGGACGGTGCCAGTGAGATCTGTCAAAGAAAAAGGTGAGAGAACTAGAAAATGGGAGAGAGAGAGAGAGAAAGAGAGAGAGAGAGGGGGAAAGTAGCAAACAACTCTGTAATGAATATTCATCAGCAACTGTGATGCAATGTGACATGCTCTTCTGGCATGGCACCTCGAGCACATGGCCGCTGTTTTACGGGAGGAAAAAGGCCATGGCCAATTATTTTACACAGCCCTGTTTGGATTTGTTTGTGATCACATGACTGGTGTTTGTGGAATATCTGAGGACTGATAGAATCTTGGGTTTGCCTTTCGCCAAACCTCCCATCATTCGCAAGTTTACTAATCATGGCATAACAGCAGTTTTATATAATATTATAACTCTTATTACTGTGAGTCTTGCTACATGTACTACACTTATGTTACTGTCAAATATAAAACCAGACGATTTAATCAATGACATCATAGATTTAATCAATTAAAATGTAGATCATTTACTTTGCTTATATTTATTAAATTCATTATGTACAGTTTAATACAAAATAGTTGTTTGATAAATATATAAGGGTGGCATGGGGGTGCAGTGTGGAGCACATCCACCTCTCAGTACTGGGAATCCGCCCCATGAGCCGAGTCCCTAGCATAAGATTGGCAGAAGTTAATGAAGACGTCAGCAATAGATCATGCCCAGTGCCCTGGATAGGCATGGGGAACCCTATGCAACCCTAGTAGAGGATAAAGTGGAAGATAATGGATGGATAATGAAGACGTAATGTTCGCCTCTTAGCGTTGGTAATACGGGTTCTGTTCTTCTTGTGAAGTTGCCCCTATATAGTGTGTATCTGTGTGAGTAAGTGCCTAGAGATTGATTGGCACCCATGCCCTGGGTGTATTTTCCCAGCTCCACAAACGTATTCCCCTGGATGGGCATGAGAAATACCCCCAGACTTCCCAGAAGATAATGAGATAAGATAAGATATGCACCTCACAGCAGAAAGGTCCCAGGTTTGATTCCTGGTTTGGGTGACTATAGGATCTTTCCTCATGGATTCCGCATGTCCTCCCCTTGCCTGAGTGGGTTTTCCCCAGGTACTTCAGTTTCCACCCACATTCCAAAGACATGCTGATGAGTACATTGAAGATATCAATTGCCCCATGATTGGATCGTTTAAAAACTATGGTTGAGGAAAGACATTGTGACCTACCTTATTAAAACCTTCACCATGATGGATACGAATCATTGTAATCTGGCCTCTAGAGGATTTAGTCAATCAAAAGTACAGTGCTGTAGCTCTATTATTCCTCTGCACAGATGGGCTACAGCGCACGACCTTTGAGTGCCATTTTTGTTTTGA
This sequence comes from Corydoras maculifer, assembly GCA_019802435.1. Lineage (NCBI taxonomy): Eukaryota > Metazoa > Chordata > Actinopteri > Siluriformes > Callichthyidae > Corydoras > Corydoras maculifer. The sequence goes on from JAFMOD010000114.1 coordinate 1,425,320, forward strand.
AAACAGAAAGTCAGGACCGCAATGAGCCAAAGAATGCAAATAACTGGGTCACCGAGAAGTGAGATAAACACGGCCTGGTCAGCCGACCAATTACCATCTGGGTCCTGGGACAGAAAAAGAATCCTGACACAGAGTGAGGTTTAATAAATGCCTGCAGGTAAGCTGGAGCTGGTCTGTTTTAACCTGGTTCACCAGCATCCGTGTTTTGAGTTTGTTGTGTGCAGCTGTAGGAGGCCAGTAAAGGGAATGCAGGAGTGGACTGATGGAAAGGGACTTGAAAGCTCTTTCAAGGAGTTTGAACCAAGTTAAAGATATTATGCAGCATCCAGGATAAAGTTGGATATGAGACGAGACCGGACAAGCAGCTGAGTGGCTTTATCCATCCATTAACTTCCGTGTTATTCTCTACTAGGTTGGGGATTGTTCCCACGCCCGTCCAGGGGAGAACGTTTTGGCCGCTGGGCAGATACATCCAGAACAGGGTGCAAATCTATCACTGGGCACACACTCACTCACTCACACAAACACACTCCATATGGGGCAATTTTGGAAAATGTAATTGACAACTTATCAAATGTAATTAATAAGAGAACTCTGCAGAGTCAATCAAATCAACATGCTAATTAATAGCATAAAATTAAATAATTATATCATACTTTGTTCTTTAATCTTTTATACAATCACTAGCCCCTTCTTGGGGCAGCACGGTGGCTTAGTGGTTAGCACATACTCCTCTCAGCACTGGGGTTCCAGGTTCCAATTCCATTTCTAACGGATGGAACCTGGATTTCTATTGGACTGGATGTCCTTCAGGACATCCTGGATGGACTTATGTAGTTTGTAATTGTTAAATTTGGGTCACCTGATCATGACACAGTCTGTACATTAGTGTCCTACACTGTTGATGCTGCCCGGCCGCTTAAAGAGGACGAATCCCCCACTGAGTCTCGGTCCTCACAAGGTTTCTTTATAAAAAAAACAACATAACAGGAAGGTTTTTCTTGCCACTGTCGCTTCGGCTTGCTCTTTGGGGGTTTCAGGCTTATAAAACTGTAAAGCTGCTTTGTGATTATGTGCTATTGTCAAAAGCACTGTATAGGCAAACTAACCGAAACATGAAACTTAACAAAGTTAGCAACTGACGATCTGAAATTCATTAGCTTGCTAAAGCGGGAGCCCACTGGCTAGAACTGATACATTAAAGTGTCCAGCAGCAACAATAATATATAACCGATTAGCTACGCGGCCTTTGTGGTGCGTACATATGTGAGTTTTTTCTAAAGATAACCCCCTCCCCCCGCCCTTCGAAATGCTGATATAAATGTGTGCTAACAATTCCTTGTTCTGAGCCGACCATTGTGAGCGGCGCTGTGCATTGTTGGTCCCTGGCGTGTGCCAGCTGGCATGGAGACTGGCAGTACCGCCACTGTGCAGCACAATAGCTGCTCCAGAGTGGGATCCTCAATGAAGAGACAAGGAAACGGGCACCTCGGTGGCACATAAGAGGTCTGGTGTTGTTGAAAAGCCTTTTGGGCAGGTGCATCTGCCAACGGCTCCGACACGAGTATGTAGCATTTAATACGAGGGCCTGAAAAGAGGTGTCTTCTTTCAAAACTCGCATTGTTCAAGTGCTGGAGAGGAAGTGTGCGTTCGTCACACTTCCTAAGCGGTTGGAGCAAAGCTTAGATTAAAGATGGGGGAGAAAGCATAGTGGCCCATTTTCTACTTTTTAGGCATTTTGAAATATTCGAATTGTTTACGCGTGATTTTCGTGGTATGTATATAACGACATGGGACGTGGTGATAAGAAGTAGAGTGTATGACCAAAAGTAAGTAAACATCACTCTAATTTACGCGTACGACCTTATCGCAGTACCCCAGTGTCCAGTATTTGTTTATCTAAATGGGAATTATTAATTGGGCGGCACGGTGGCTTAGTGGTTGGCATGTTCTTCTCTCAGCGCTAAGGATTTCCGGTTCGAATCCCAATCTGGGTGGAGTTTCCAAGTTCTCCCTGTGTCCACGTGGGTTTCCTCCAGGTTCGAATTGCCCCATATAGAGTGTATCTTTGTGAGTGAGTGTGTGTTCAGTGATAGATTGGCGCCCTGTCCTGGGTGTATCTGCCCAGCGCCTGAAACGTTCTTCCCTGGATGGGCATGGGGAACGCCCTGCGACCCTAGTGGAAGATAATGGATAGATTTAATTAATAATTGTGCCCGATGCCCTACCTGTAGTTTTTCACTCAGCTTGAAGACCAGCTTTGAGTGACTCCAGTCAAATTAATACAGATTTATTTTAAAAAGCCTAACAAAAAATCCTTATTTTCAATCTCTTTTCTATCTCATCTCTATATCTTGACACGTGGATGTTCCCCATGCCCACCCACGCCCATCCAGCCCAGGACAGTGTACCTATCCATCACTAGGCACACGGCACACACTCACTCACTCACACATGCACACACATACACTATATAGAGGTATTTTAGCTACCAACTGTCCTTGAATCCATGTTTTTGAACTGTGGGAAGAAATCGGAGAACTCAGAGAAAACCCAAATGGCCATGGGAAGAACATATCGAATCAAACTTGGATCCCCAGTGCTGAGAGGCCGACGTGATAATTAACGCCACTGTAATTAACTGTGCCATGGAAATACATTTAATTTAAATTAAAATGGGATACCCTGTCCATGTAGGTCTTTCAGGTTCAAATACCAATCTGGGTGGAATTTCCATGTTCTCCTTGTGCCATGTGAGTTTTCTCCAGGTTCTCCAGTTTCTTCCCACGGTCAAAAACATGGATTCCAAATAAATTAGCTGCTCTAAATTGCCCCTATCCAAGGGTCCTTTCGAAATATGAAAGTGTGTTCCCTATGATGGATTTGTACCCTGTCTTGGGTATATCTGCCCAGCGCCCAAAAGGATCTTCCCCATGTATCCACCCCTCCCCGTCCCCGCCCCGCAACTGTAGTCCATAGTATAGGTTTCAGCAGAAGATAATCATCGCCACAGTAACACACATGTGGCTTGTCGCTTTATTTTTTCCATCACCGTCTATGATGCAAATCAAACGTGATGTGAGTGCTCAGACTCACCACCCAGCCTGGCTTACGATTCCTGAAAACTGCAGGATCAAAAGATGAGATCAGTCCATATGAACCCAGCAAAGCGAAACCTTCCAGCGTCAGATGTTTCTTTATGCACATGCTGAAATTCGGACAGTGTCTGACGGTGTCTGTGTGAATCTAATTAGGGAGTGTGTTTGCATACATGTATGTATGTGTGTGTATGTATGTGCGCATGCGAGTTCACGCACATGTGTGTGTGCAAGGCCCGCAGGAGGCCTGTGACAGTTTAAACATTGTTTTGATGTCGAGATGCCTCTCCCTTTTCCACCATGTGGCTCCTCTCAAGACCCCACTGACATCACTACAGTCAGACCGGCCCCAAAGTACCAATCCAACCCCCCCCTCGACACCACCACCACCTTCCTCTCTTTTTAATCACTCTATCCAAACCTGGCAACGAGTGCCCTCTGTTCTTCCTCTCTGCTTCGCTCTGTCGTTCTCTCTCTCCTTCCCTCCCTCCGGGCATCTCCTCTCCGCTGCTGTCAGTACTTTGGGACGTTTGGGGGAACGCTGTGGCTTTGAAATGCATATGCAGGGCTGAGCGTTGCCGTGTATGTGCTGCTGAGTAATTGTGGAGGCCAAATGTTTAATTGCACATGACAGGCAGAGCGGCAGGGAGCCGTGGAGAACAAGGCTCCAGCACCATAACCCAGCACTGAGCCGCCCGATACACCAGAGGGGGTAGGGAATCATTTTAAGTGGAGATGTTTGGCCTGAAGTTTTTGCCCCTGTCAATGGTGTGCATGTGTTTTAGTTGTTCGAAAACTTTTTAGAGCTCAGGATTGTGTCGTCCACATCCTGTAGTTCTGCTGACCCTCCCGCCAGACTCAAGGGAAAGTAGCCTCCCGAAAACAGGAAGTGGAGTGGCGAGAGGAAACGCGAGCACCTGTGAAGGTCAGCAACGTGCCATCATGCCAGACTAATTTCAAACTTACCCTCTGACCCTCGTTCCCACGCCTGCCTCACAGACGAAGCCCGCTGGCCTCCGCGTCTGCTTCTGATTAGCTAAACCAGCCTTAAACCCTTATTTTGTAAAGCTGTTTTCTTATATTTGTGACAAATTAGCCCATTACGAGCTCAGCAGTGAGTTAAGAGGCTTAAGCACAGAGAGTCAACAGTTACCTCCATCTGACATCGGACGCTTTTAAGGATGAAATCCCCAAAACAGAGGCATGAGGCAGACATTTTCAATTAATAATGATTCACTAAACTAAATTGAAATGAATGAACAATGCGGTGGAGCAGAGGATCCTTGGTTTGATTTCTGGAAGACATGGTTCCTTACATGTTAATTTTGCATGTTCTTCTTCTGATTGCATGAGTTCTAATTTTCAAAGAGCTGCTTCAGTTTGCTGATAGGTGAATTATCCATCCATCAATTATCTGTCGCTTAGTCAACTGCTAGGGTTGCAAGAGGGGCGAGGGGGGAGGAGGCCAATGCTCATCCAGTAAAGAATATTTCGGGAGGGGGCAAATGGTGGTGCCAATAAGACAGGGGGCCGCTCCCTGGGCACACAATCACTCAAACACACATTCAGACTATAGGGGCAATTTAGATCATTGGATTCACCTTAAATCCATATTTTTAGACTGTGGGAGGAAACCGGAGAACCCAGAGGAAACCCACGTGAACATGGATACACAAAGATCTTATAGGGCAGTGGGGCATGATTCTATATGGCATTATATATATATATATATATATATATATATATATATATATATATATATATATATATATATATATAATTTAGAGCTGTTTATTTTTCCTGAATTCATGTTTTTGGACTGTGGGCGTCAACCGGACAACCCGGAGGAAACCCACGCCATCACAGGGCGAACTCTACCCAGATTAGGACTTCAAGCTGGATCCCCAGTGCTGAGAGGCGGATGTGCCAACCACCTCCAACAGTTTTCTGTTCAAAAACATGGATTTAAGGTAAATAAACTGCTATAAATTGCCCTTATGTAAAAAGCCCCTATATAGTGAGTGTCTATGTGAGTGTTTGTACCCAGCAATAGATTGGCAACTTGTCCTGCGCCTCTGCCCTGCGCCCGAAACGTTCTCCCCTAGATAGGCATAGGGAACCCCCCGGTGACACTAGTGGTAGATTAAAATATATTGAATGAATGGATTATTGTTATATTTTGAATTATTATTATGTTTTTTTTACCTCTTAACATGGACGGTGTCTGGAAAGACGACACTGTAGCTCACTAGCCACTTTGATCCTCTTCCATTATTACTGAGTTTTATCTAGTGTAGAATATAATGCACATCTTGAATAGAAGATGGAGTTCTTTTAGAGACAGAACAAGACAGAAGCCCTCGATCTCCACAGACATGTCGGGACGGTTAGAGACATAAATACAGAATCAAAGATGTTAAATTAGTCTTGCACATAAAGCATGGATGATTGGGATAAAGGACGCCTAAAAGTAGAAGTGTGTGTGCAAGTTTGTGCATGTGTGTGTGTGTGTGTGTGTGTGTGTGTGTGTGTGTGTGCACGCAAGCAGTAACATGCTGGAAACAATCATTTCATGGGAAGCCCACCTCAGCTCAGCAATCGTCAGTCACCCCGGGGTTTCTCATCTCCTATCTTCAAAGCAGGGCAGAATTTAAAATAAAATCCACTGAGCCGGCAGAATGCAGTCAGCTTCTTCATATGTCAATTTTTCAAGCTAATATTCCTCGATTTACATCAAAAAAATTAAAACACGCAGGATTTTCCCAATGATAATAACTGAAAAAAGCCTGGAAATCAATACATAGATCATCATCTTGATTAGGGGCGGCATGGTGGCTTAGATGGTTAGCATGTTCTCCTCTCAGCACTAGGGATTCCCGGTTCGAATCCCAATCTGGGTGGAGTTTCCATGTTCTCGCTGTGTACACATAGGTTTCCTCCAGGTTTTCCAGTTTCCGCCCACAGTCCAAATACATGTTTGTGTGTGTCTGTGTGAGTAAGTGTATCTAGTGATAGATTGGCGCCCTGTCCTGCGTGTATCCGCCCAGTGCCCGAAACGATCTCCACGGGATGGCCATTGGGAACCCCTCCCCCCGACCCTAGTACTGTAGAGAATAAGTGGAAGATAATGGATGGATGGTTGGATCATGTTGATCAGCGCAAGCAACTTTAAAACCTGACTCTGTTGCACAGCAGTGACAGACTCACTGTACAAAAGCTTGAAATATCCAAAACCATAACCACTGGAGACTCCACAGCCTCATAATAACATTAAGTGATTCATTAAACACATAAAGTACATGTCAAAATTTTGGACACACCTCTTCTCGTGCCATTTTCTATTTCTTCTACTTAGATAGATCGGCGCCCTATCCTAGGTGTATGTGTCCAGCGCCCGAAACGTTGGATGTGGCCCTAGGATGGGCATTGAGACCCCCCCACGACTCTAGTAGAGAATTAAGCGGAAGATAATGAATAGATGGATATTAATAAGACATAATGAACTACGAAACCATCTGTTTGTGTTCTACAGTACATACTGTGTACCCTTTTACTCTATTCTTTCATGGTCAGAACCCCAATGGTACCACCACAGAGCAGAGATTACTTGGTTAATGTACTAGAGCAGTTAGGTTTTAATTATTATGATAAACGGACCCAACCATATCTTTATGGATCCTGCAGGCACCGAAGAACAGGGGTCTTCCCTAAACTCTTTTCCCAACAATCAAAGCATGCTTATAATACATGAGTCAATAGAACTGAATAAACCATCTAAATGTTAAAATTAAGCCGTGTGTCCCAGATGTCCATATAGATTTTTTTGTAGTAACAAAGCTAAATATTTAACATAAAAACCTAAATATGGCTTAATTGTTCCATCGTAGGTTTTAATTACGAACAAAGTATGATGCATCAGGATTGCTTTCGCATTAATTAAATTACTTTTGTCATTCGTAAAAAAGTGGTGTGGGGAGGTTTACTGCAGCAGTACGGTTCCAAGCGGCAGTTCTCTGTGTTGCTGGTACAGTGCTTTGGGTCATGCTGGCACATTTATTCGGCTCTTTCTCTAAATGCACTGTTTCTATGCGGGCGGCTCCATCCTAAATCTCCTTCACCCAGCATGAGTCCATCTCCTGCTGCAGCACTTCAGCTCCGCAGACAAGACGCAACACAACATAGCACTCATTGCACGCTGTGCCCACCTGCAGCAGGGGGTCGGGGGGCAAGGGGTCAGCCATACTCCCCTGGTCCAGTGGCTGACTGCTGCCTTTACTCCGCATGTCAACCTGAATGACCCTCCTGCACTAACTTTAGTGAGTCACTACGCCGAATTGTTTTACAGCGGTAAAAAATGTTATGTTCTAAAAGATTAGTGTAAGAATAACATTGTAATCAGATTTAATCTGATAATATTTTTGGGTTTGATGCATGTTTAAATAAGGGGCAGTCGGAGGGTTGGTGATTAAGGAATCAGCCTTGCTACCTGAAGGTCTCCGGGTTGAGTCCTGGTCCCACCAAAATCTATGGCTGAAGTGTCCTTTGCCCTAAACCCAATTGCACCCCGGGCACTGTATGTACTGTATGCCATCCACTCTGGACATGTGTGCTCACTTCAGTCAGTGTGTGTGTGTGTGTGTGTGTGTGTGTGTGTGTGTGTTTCACTGCTGGGATGGGTTAAATGTGGAGGGCACATCCTTCTGTGTGTAAGTACAATAGTCAAAATAAATTACTTTATCACTTTATATAGAGCACTCTGTTTTAACTTTAGTGAGCTGTCAACCACGCACTGTGCAGCTTGATTTAGGTCAGTGTGTCTGCTATCACAGTGAAAGGAAAAGTATTTGTATACAGCTTGTGTGTTTTGGACGTAACATGCATTAAACCAATAAGCATGCCACTGTCATTCCCTTTAGGAGCCTGGTGCTGTTTGACTTTGGCGGATTGCTATTTTACCTGCGCAGTGCACAATGGCACAATTTTGTAAGAGAGCAACGAGCATCGCGGCACATCTTTCATACGGTAAAGGAAGGAGCCAGAAAGTTTATCCCACAGAACCAAAACCAATTTTCTTTCTTTAAAAACTTTAACTTTAACTGATTACTAATGTTTCTAATTTAATTGAATCATTTCACAACTTTAGAGACTATAACTGTATCACTCGTAATCGTTTGTGTTGTTCAGTGGCCACTGATTGTTTCCAAATGTTAAGCTTCTCATGAAACTAAATATATCCTGACTGTTTAATCCAATCTTTAAAACTAGTCAAAGATAAAAAGTCTCAAACAAATCGAATGACCCTCCGTTAGGGGTAGGTCTAATTGGAGGATGGGTGTTTATCTTTTACTCCATAACCAATTCTGCTTCATGCAAAGCATGCACTTTTGTGCTAATGCTGACTTTAAAACGACTTTGTTAACTGCTGGTTGTACTCATCTTTAAGGAATACATAGTCTCTGATCGCATTTCATAATTCTGCCTCTGCCAACATGATGGATTATTCTGATTTTAGATTGTAAGTTTGACAAGCAAAAAGCAGACAAAGGTGGCGTTTCTCTTAAACATTGCAGCCCATACGCTGATAGACAATAAATCTTCTTGATGCATATTTTATACAGAATGAGTGCATTATGGCACTTGAAGGTTAACCAAGTTTCATTCAAAATTCATGATTCACACCAGAATTTTCAGTGCAACATGTAAATTAAATGTGTGAGTCAATAGTTTAAATGTTCATACAGTATACAATAAGAAAAAGTCAATAATTTAATAACTTAGTTTATTACTTAGTTGGCTATGTGGACTCTGGAGCTTATCCTAGTACAGGTCAGACAGACAGATTCATTTATACACTGGGGTATATTACTTTGTTTTGGTTTACATGACTTCCATGTTTTTAGACATGGTTGATGCACCCTGGTCACATGCTCAGGACTTTCTTTCTGTGAGACAACGGAGCTGCCAATGTGGCACCACTGAAATCATTTTGTCTATTCCACCATGTAAGAATACATGCCCATATATGAAGCTTTGGGTTAAAAAAAACTGTTTCCTCAAACAGTCCAAAAATATGGACTTAAGGTGAATTGGCTGCTTTAAACTGTCCCCTATATAATGTTTGTCAATTTGAGTGAGTGTCCAGTGATGGGTCAGCACCCTATTCTGGGCGCATCTGCCCAGCATCCGATACATTCTCCACTGGATGGGCATGGGAAACCCCGCAGGTCCACCTTACTTTGGTGTAGCTAACAGACATTTATCAGATGTATTAATATAAGTATTACGATTTAATTCATAGTAAATAATAATTTAAATATCTTGTAATGTACAGAGAAAACAATATACATAGAACTAACAAATGAACAAATTTTTTTTTTAACAAATGTATTTATTAAACAACAACAACAACAACAACAACAACAATAATAATAATAATAATAAAAATTTTTCTATTGGAAAAAGCAATGCCATATATGGGCATAAGGATGACGCCTTGTTTAAAAACTCAGGAAAGTGGGTTTTCAGGGCGCAGCAGCACCCCCTATTGACCAGAGGTGTAACACAGTGTGAAAATAGGCTGTTTGTAAAGAAAGAAAATCGCCTCCGAGTTTTTAAAGCCCAGCTTTGTTTAAAAAATCCTAAAATGCAGGATCAACATCAGTGTCTTCAATTAAAAGTAAGTCAGATCATCCTGTAACCCCAGATTATTATCACTGTTAACATGAGGTCTGAAGGATTCACAGTGTGAATGTTTGATGTATTTAAATAATACAGGATTTAAAGTATACATCAATAATATCACCAGCAGATAAATATTGTGAACATTTTAAACATTTTAGTGATGAAGTTATTAAGAATTTTTTTTTAAATATAAATAAATTGAACTGAATTTAAGGAACTAGTTTGTTTGTTGTGGTGCAGTTGTAGTTTCTTGAAACAGCATTAAAATGTGTATAGTATTTTTTAAAAATGATATATTGGTATATTTGGTAAATTTTTTAATACATAAATAAAAACACTTAAACATAATTTAGTTAATTAACATATTAACACATGTTTTTATAAAGAGGCTGGAGTTAAAGGTGTATAAGGAGCTACAGCGTTATTAGTCCTTTAATATGTAGCAACATATGTTTCTGGTTTGTCACAGTTTCCATTATTTTACAATGTGATGTTTGTACTGTGGTTTGTTGTTTTGGTGCATCATACTTCCAAGTGGGGCGGCATTTAGGATTTGAGTGGGGCGGCATTTAGGAAAGCACGTCCGCCTCTCAGTGCTGGGGATACAGGTTTGAATTCCAATATGGGTGGAGTTTCTGTGTTCTACCTATGTCCGCGTGGGTTTTCTACAAAACCATGGTTTCAAGGTGAATTGGCTGCTCTGGATTACCTCTATATAGTCGCAGACACGGGGAGAACATGGAAACTCCACCCAGATGGGGATTTGAACCGGGAATCCCTACTGCTGAGAGGCAAACATGCTAGCCTCCTCGTATTAAAGTTCATTCATTCATTCATTCATTCACACAGGACAGGGCGCCAATCCATCGCTGGACACACACTCACTCACACACTCTTTATGGGGCAATTTTTGGAGAATTCAATTGACTTGATCCATGTTTTTGGACTGTGGGAGGAAACCGGAGAACCCGGAGGAAACCCACGCGGACACGGGGAGAACATGGAAACTCCACCCAGATGGGGATTCGAACCGGGAATCCCTAGCGCTGGGAGGCGAACGTGCTAACCTCTAAGCCACCGTTTAATTCATTAAATTAAGGAGTACAAATTGATCAGTCAAATGAGTTCTCCAAATTGCCCCATGTAGAGTGGGTTTTTGTGCGTGTCTGTGCTCAGCGACAGATTGGCGCCCTGTCCTGGGTGTATCTGCCCAGCGCCCGAAACGTTCTCCCCTGGATGGGCATAGGGAATCCCCCAGCGTCTCTAATATAGGAAAAAGCGGAAGATAATGAATGAATGAATGAACTTTAATTCGAATTGCATGTGAGACAAAGGGGGCCCCGTATGATAACATTTATATTGCACAGACATGTGGCTCTGCTACTATCATATGAGCCATAAATGGCTTTTAATTCAGTAGATCACCTACTACATGATGTCTACTGCATATTCTGACATACTAGCTATTGTCACCCACAGAATTTGCTCTCTGTGTAGTATGTAGTGATACAAATAATATGTTTGATGTGCATTAAGTGCACTAAGTTTGTTAGCTTTGGTATTTTTATGGATGCAATAATATGTATTTGGAAATTTTTAAACCTCAGCGATTTCAGACACCTGGCTTTGTGTACAACTAAATGCACAATTGGGATTTTTGGATGTTTTAACATTGAGGGTATTATTATAGCAAATTGCTTACAAAGCTCACATTAAACTGCGAAGTATCAGTTGATCTGCTTCAAAGCTTTCAGCTCACGTTCTATAGCATGGATTTCCTGTGATGAGATCCACGTGAGCCATTATTTAACAAAATACCTGCTTGTTTAAAAAAAGCAGTAAAATGCTTGATATTAGAACTCAACAACCATCAATCAGACACACATGCAGAGTTCTGCGGTGGCTGGAGGAACCGTTACCTGGGAGCACAGGCATGACAGGCCACACAAAAGCCTGACTCTGTGACAAACAAACAATCCAAATGTCACTGTTTGAATATCATCCTCAAAGAGATGCTTCCATCAGTCCAAAACCCATTATGTGTGGGGTGGAGGGGGGGAAGAGGAAAACAAAGCAGGATGGAGAAAAGGAAGCGTCCGGTACATTGTTTTATATCTGCTCGATTGATGCCAGTCTAATTAATAAAGGGAGCTGTCCTTTCCTTGCTTTTGAAAAGCTGGGTGAAAGAGAGCAGCATATTAAAAGCTGCTTATTGTTTCCTTCGCAGATTTTTACAGGTTGGGATTTAATTTACGGGAGGCGGCGAGGAGCTCCGGGTCCAGATGGCGTGATAACCCCACTGAACGCTCCCACCAGCCACTGCGATAACAAAGATATGCAGATGAGAAAGGGAGAGAGAGTGGAGATAGGGGAAGAGGATGGGGAAAAAAGAGAGCAGGCAGCAGGGGGCATAGTGAAAAAAAAAACCCAAAAAGAAGGGAACCACACGAGGGAATAGGGATTGACCGCGAGATCTAGAAAAAGAGAGAGGAATACAGAGTGAGTGAGCCGAACAGATAGGAAAAGAGCGAAAGAGGGGCAGAAAGACAGTTGGAATAGCGCCAGCACTCCCAGCTCCCCGAAGCAGGGTGACAAATTGATGAGTCCACTAAGCACCGTCCCTTTAGCAGCAGGGGTGGATGCTAGCCGCCTAAACTCATCACTCTGACAACATCCAGCCGCTTAGGAGTCTCCATTACACATCACAGTAAGCATGCAGTAATAAAGATCTAAAGCACAAGAAATAGGACAGAATTAATAAAAGCGATAAATAAGAACGTGTCTTCGTGTAAAATCTTTCGTTCAAAAAGTAGATTTTTTTTTTTTTAGACAAGTATTCAGTATTCAGTGGACTGTTTTTGGGGGGTTGGGTTATTTATCAGTGGATTATGCACAATAAATATGAGTTAAAGTGAGAAAACAACAATAATAATAATGATAATAATAATAATTGTGGGCAGAGTGGCACAGTAGCTTAGTGGTTAGCATGTTCTCCTCTCAGCGCTGGGGATTCCTGGTTGGAATCCCAATTTGGGTGGAGTTTCTGTGTTCCGTATTCCCTTTCGTGTCCATGTGAGTTTCTTTCAGGTTCTCCGGTTTCCTCCCACAGTCTACAAACATGGATCAAGGTGAACTAAATTCTTCAAATTGCCCCATATAGAGTGTGTCTGTGTGAGTTAGTGTGTGCCCAGCGATGGATTGGCGTCCTGTCCTGGGTCTATCTGCCCAGCGCCCGAGCCGTTCTCCCCTGGATGGGCATGTTGAACCCCACCGCGACCCTAATAGAGGATAAAGCGGGAGATAATGAATGAATGAATAATAATTGTGGGCAGGGAGGCACAGTAGCGTAGTGGTTAGCATGTTCTCCTCTCAGCACTGGGGATTCCTGGTTGGAATCCCAAACTGGGTGGAGTTTCCCTGTTCTCCTCGTGTCCACGTGAGTTTCTTTTAGGTATCCCGGTTGCCTCCCACAGTCCAAAAACATGGATCAAGGTGAATTGAATTCTTCAAATTGCCCCATATAGAGTGTGTCTGTGTAAGTTAGTGTGAGCCCAGCGATAGATTGGGGCCCTGTCCTGGGTGTACCTGCGGAAGATAATGTGTGGATGGATGGATAATTGTGGCCGTGGTAGCTCAGTGGTTAAGGTGATTCCAGCAACCAGAAGGTTGGGAGTTCAAATCTCAATTTGTGGTCAAAATGTGGTGTGTCCTTAACCCCTTATTGCTTCCTGGGTGCTGTAAGATGAACTCTATTAAGTTGGGATATTTGTTAGTCGCTTTGGATAAAAGCATCTTCAAAGTGATGTAATGTAATGTCATTATATTTCGCTTAATCCTATGCTAGAGACTAGGTTCCTAAGGGGTTCCCCATGCCCATCATTGGGAGAACGTTTCGGGTTCTGTGCAGATACACCCAGAACAGAGTGCCAATCCATCACTGGGCACACACTCACTCACACACACAATATAGGGGCAATTTAGAGTGGCAATTTCACCTTTAATTCATGTTTTTTGACTGTGGGAGGAAACCAAAAAAACAGGATGAAACCCACATGGACATGGGGAGAACATGAACTGCAACTCCAACCAGGATTCAACCTGGATCCCCAGCACTGAGAGAAGGGACCACATGAGCCTAATTAACGTAAACAGCCCAAATATCACGTAAAAAACTCCTTTAATAAATAGTTTTTTCAGTTAAATTAATTGTTTTTCACTCGCTTGCCATAAAACGACTGACTGAAGTGAATCATTTGAAGATTTAATATTAAGGATTAATTAAATTGTTGGTCACCACTCATGAACTCGAGTGTGTTTTGCAATTAAAGGCTTGATAATTAACGTTAATTGGTTTGCATCATTTCCGAAGCATACTAAATAAAATGTAAGTGTTTTAAGGGCTTGGGGTTTAATAGTATTAAATCCAAGGACTAAACAGACCACTGTTGTGAAGTCGACACCATGTCTCCAGTTTCCTCTCACAGTCCAAACACTTGGATTCAAGGCGAATTGGCTGCTTTAAATTTCCCCATATAGTGTGTGCCCAGCGATAGATTGGCACCCTTTCCTGAGTTTGTTTTTCCAGTGCCCGAAAACTTCTCTGGACAACATTGGATTAAGTTTAAGATAATGAGATAAGATTAGATCTCCTGCTGCTATGTTGCATCGCTGCCACCCTGTGGAGTCAGCCTGTCACTGTGTCATCTTCATTCTAGTGGCAAAGCAACCACAGTGCACGCTGAGAAACTCGCAGTTCTATAATGTTTTATTTCATGTTTCACTGTTTATTGTACTTTTTATTTTGGTTTCCCACAAGCAGCTCTAATGACCCTGTTTGGTTTTGCACTTCGTGCAAAATAGATGATTTGTGTCCTGCTTTTCGATTAGCATTTCACTCGCCGACTGGCACCTCCTTGTCTCCCATCTTTTTTTCCTACCAGAGAGAGAGAGGGAGAGAGAGATAGAGAGAAAGAGAGAGAGAGCAGTGCTAGAGAAATAGCTGGCTTGTCTCCAAGGTTGTGTGTCTCTCCTGAGTTATTACTTGCACTGCTGCTGTCGCCCCTGACCCCTGCTCTCTCTCTCTCTCTCTCTCACACACACACACACAGTGCTTATATGTAAATCCTTTTTTTTCTCCCTGGCCTAAGATCCTTCCAAAGTCCCCTGCATAATTGATCCATGGAGACGTCTCGCTACAGAAGGAGGCTCAGTGAAAGGCAGCATGGGACCATTAGCGTAAAGCAGCTAGAGCCAAAGAAATACATGAGACCTGGGTTACATATCCAGACATGAACAACGAACCGGATGATGCAAGCACGCACTTGATTTTGCAAAGCGGAACATGGCAGAAAGAATGGGATCATTTTGTACCATACTGCCCCTGATAAGAATAGTAACTGTGCCGGGGTGAGGGTCCTGCCGCTAGCCCCTCATCCTCCTTTTGTTAATGTTATTGTTTTAAACATTCATTCAGTCATGCATTTGCTAATCCTCTTATCCTAATTATGGTGACAGAAGTTGATCTAGCCTATCCCGGCACTCGGTGGGGCAATTTTAATGTCCTTAATTCACCTAAATGACATGTCTTCGGAGTGTAAGAGGCCATTGGCGCTCCCCAAGGAGAACATGCTCACAGCAATCTACTCCACACAGAAAGGACTTGTTCATCCAGAAACTTTTTGTTGTTGGAAAGCAGGGGTCCTGAATACATTCTTAGTAGCAGAGCCTTGATTGTTCATTAGGAACCGTGAATCAGACCATTAACTGCAAATCAAAGCATTTAGTTTCAAATCTGTGTCTCCAACTTAAACTGAATGGAATATTTCTACAAAAAAAAGCATTGCGGTTTTGTCTAAAATTCATTTTAATAAGTCGAAAGTGGCATGTTTGTGTATGTGTGTTTGTGTTTCCTATACTACTGTACACCATTGCTTTAATCACCATATTTCACATCCTTTTTAGGACCCTGCAGAGCTTTATATACTCTGTTGGGTATACAAAAACTGCAAGCATGGAACAATCATAGGCTTGTGATTCAGGAACGACCTGAAGGTCCCTGGTTCTATTCCCGGTCCACCAAGTATGGCTGAAGTGGCCTTGAGCAAGGCACCTAAACCTAATTGCTCCTGGGTGCCATGTACAGGACCGCTCACAGCTCTGGGCACGTGTGCTCACTTCACTTAGTGTGTGTGTGTGTGTGTGTGTGTGTTTTACAGCTTGGATGGGTTAAATGTGGAACAGTAGGCAAAGTAATTTAAAATCAGTTTTAAGAAGCAACTCAAGGGGCTTCATCTTAGCGATCAATAGCGAGCCATCAACCGCACCCCCGAAGCTTGATTTAGGGCGTGTCGGTGTGTCTTCGCTATCGTGGCGACGCGATTCATGGGTGCGGTTTGGGCGTCATGTGCAATAAACCAATCAGCGTGTCACTTGCCGTTCCCTTTAAGAGCCTAGTGCGGTCTGACTTTGGTGGCTTGCTATTTCAACGGAGCAGTGTCTGGGCCAAGCGGCTAGCAAATAAATAAAAATAACTATTAAATTTCATTCATTCATTCATTCATTATCTCCCGCTTTATCCTCTATTAGGGTCGCGGTGGGGTTCCCCATGCCCATCCAGGGGAGAACATCTCGGGCGCTGGGCAGACAGACCCAGGACAGGGCGCCAATCCATCGCTGGGCACACACTCACTCACACAGACACACTCTAAACGGGGCAATTTTGAGAATTCAATTAACTTGATCCATGTTTTTGGACTGTGGGAGGAAACCGGAGAACCCGCCCCCCCCCCCCCCCCCCCCCCCCCCCCCCCCCCCCCCCCCCCCCCCCCCCCCCCCCCCCCCCCCCCCCCCCCCCCCCCCCCCCCCCCCCCCCCCCCCCCCTATTAAATTTACCCCTTAAATTAAATATTCATATACGTTTACCTGACTGCTGAATGAATGTTCCTCAGTTTCATACGTCCACACAGCCGACATGTTTGCTGCATTTAAGAAGAGCCTTTCCTCAAGCTGTTTGCTGTCACAGTAATTTGTTCCTGACGTAACGATAAACTCAAATGCTTAAAAAAAAAAAAAAAAAAAAAACTGCTAGATGTCTACATGCTCTGTGATTCGAAAAGAAATTTTTATTTTCCTACTGTGCTTACACATAGAGGAATTTGTCCCCCACCTTTAACCCATCTGAAGTGAGCACATGTGCCCAGAGTGGTGGGCAGCCCTCTACATGGCATCCAGGGAGCTATTGGATTTAGGTGCCTTGCCCAAGGGCACTTCAGCCATAGTACTTGGTGGGATGGGAATCAAACCAGGTACCTTCAGGTCACAGGACTGGTTCCATAACCACAATCCTACTTGCCCCATATTAATGTTTGTCTTTGTTTTTTGTATGCCATCCTGCACAATGACTCAGCTTTCTCCAATTCCTCCAATTCCAAATCTCATGCTTGTAGTAGATGTAGTAGCGCATGATCAGCTCGTCCACGTAGTCTGTCCAGGTTATTCTTGGTCTTCCATATCTTCAGACTCCCTCCCCAAGTCCTGTCAACACTGTAAGCACTGCAGCGCAGCCCTCAGGAAACAAAGCAGTATATTTAATAAAGATTAACCAACAATTGTTTACAGTTGTTAGTGGATTCGACACTGTTATGGCCCTGGAGGTCTTTGGATCTTCCTAATAAGCTCTGTATTAGAGACGAAGTAAACGTCCAAAGGATACGAAACGGAGAACAACACGCACACAAATTAGCCACTAATGGCTCAGCGCTACTAATATCTGAATCCTAATCATCCTGTAATTGCTACAAAATGCCTCGGCTCGTTCGAGAGCCCGAACTTCTGTGCGATTGCACCTCATCTCATTAATGCCTTGGAAAAAATGAGCATACACGTACAGGATGAATTGTAAGTTGCTGGTTTTCCCTTAAATCCCTCTCCGGCGGAATCCCCCAGACATCATTATCGCTATTCCCCTGTTATGTGGTCTTGAACAAACTGAAGAGACTGCCTGTGAGCAGCGTGCCTCAATTCTAACTACAACTGAGAAGTGTGATTAATTTTCTCACAAGGAGAGCCCTTATTGAACGCCGTGCTATTTGCATTGGCATTTCTAATCGTTTAATAGCGAATCAGATATGGTTCGTTGAGGGCAACAGGATTAGAAAGTCATCTCCAGCCTGGGTTTTACTTAACAGAGCCACGATGAAAGACCCCAAACGACTGCAACTGAGGCCAATTATGCTGTGTTTGCCTGGAAAATTGTTCTAAAGGACTGAACAATTGTAATTATTTAAATAGCATGTGGGTGGGATGGTGCAATGGTCTTAGGTTTTTGACCCAGGAAGGTCAGCCTGGATCCTATGTGTGGATTTTGTATGTTCTTCTTATGTCTGCATGGGCTTCCTCTGGAAAGATGCATTCTAAGCACAGACACCAATGAAAGTGTTTGCCTGTGTGTTCGCCCTGCAATAGACCACTGCAGTCTGTTGACTTATGAACTATAGTCGTTTGGTTTGGCGTTTAAAGCCTATGCCCACTAAAGATGTCCATGTTAGAATCCCCGTCTCTGAATTCTCATTGATTCAGTATCATGCCTGACCAGGTGCTTTAACCCCAACCATCAACTTGGGTTCCTTGTAGGTTTCTTTGTACGAAAGTTTGTTCAAAATGACATTATGTAATGGTTTTTCTACCAACAAACTAAATCCTAATATCTCATTATCTTTAGCGTAATTCAATATGTGAGGAGGGGTTCCCATGTCCATTCAGGGGATAACATTTTAGCCGCTGTGCAGATATGCCAATCCATTGCTAGGCACTCACACTCTGCTACACACACACACACATACACTATTTAGGGTCAATTTAGGGATAGGGACTTAGTGAAGGGATTTAGTGCAGCCGATTTACCTTTAATCCATGTTTTTAAACTGTAGGAAGAAACCCACGTGGACACAAGGAGAACCTGAAAACTCGAACCTGGATATCCAGAGCTATATCCACCATGCCATCCTCAATCATACTATAAGTGTGTGATATGAAAAAGCTCCTAGACCTGTGCATTAGATAGGATCCCTTCATCTGTAATGAACAATGGTTGTTAAAAACATTTTTTTATTCACGTTATTTATAATATTGAACGAAAAATCCAGGATTAGGTCGGACACCATATAGCAACCTGGCAAGAGGAATCATACGAGCTCCTGCACAACCAGATTGCATCATCAACATTATATTACCAGGTTGGGATCGTGTCTATAATTAAAGGGATCCTCATTTCACAGGGCTGCTTGCTCCAGCCATAAATTTATCATTAATATATTATGTAAGAAAAACAAATAAGCAATCCAACAGTCCCCCCTGAGGCAGAGAAAGGCTTTTAACATCCCTAAGTGTCTGATTAGGCAAAATGTGCTTTAAAAGACTAAAATCAAGGACACATCAGTTTGATGAGTATTCAGGAGCTAGAACATTGATGAGGCCTTCAAATTTTATCTCTACATTTTGCTCACTAAATAATGTGAGTGTGGTACCTCAACATTTAAGGGTTGAGGTTTGAAATCCCAAATCCACCAAAGCTACCAACCCTCGTTGCTCCAGGGATGCTGCATTGTGCCTAACCCCAATTATCAAGTTGAGATACTTTTAAGTTCATTCATTCATTCATTATCTCCCGCTTTATCCTCTATTAGGGTCGCGGTGGGGTTCCCCATGCCCATCCAGGGGAGAACGTCTCGGGCGCTGGGCAAATAGACCCAGGACAGGGCGCCAATCCATCGCTGGGCACTTGTACGTTTATTTTGGATAATAAGTAATAATAAAATAATGAGTATTTATTAAAGAATATATACAACTTTTTTTTAAAACTGAATGAATACAATTTAAAGACAAAACAACTGCATTCTTGACAGATCGTCATTTGGATTCAGTACCGTGGACAGCGGGTTTATGTTTGGGGAATGATGTAAAGCAGAACAGCAGGATCCCTATCACTGATCTAAGGTCAGTTTTGAATGTTGTAAGGATGTTAAGATGAGCTGCAGGAACTCGGGCAACAAGGCCGAGGCCTGTGTAAGCCTTTATGAGGAACCTTAATCGTAGGATTCTCTTCAGCCTGCCAAGTAAGCATGTAATCCCTTAATGACCATCCCAGTGAGGATTCAGGAAGACGGAAGGTTTGGCAGGATTTTACTTCTGAACTAGACCAAAGAAAAAAAATTAACGGCTTACTGCAAAATATAAAACAGTGCGAAATAACTTTTAAACGAATGCTGCATTGACATTCTTGCGAGCACCAAACAGAACCTCGGCTCGGAAGCAAGTTGTTCCAGCTCACCAGCAAAGAAACATGAGAGCGTGGTAGAACGTTATTTTAAGTCAGGATAGAAATAATGCATCAACCAAATAATCCCTGTTCTGTGGTGCTACAATTGTGGTCCTGACCATTAGAGAACAGAGTAAGAGTAACATAGTATGTACTGTAGAACACAAACAGATGAATTGTAGAACTACAAAGTCCATCTTTACAGTAAGTGGAACTGGGAACATGGACAATAAGTGGAGCAGAAAGGAGGCGTGTCCAAGTTTTGACTGGTACTGTACATTGAAGCCATTAAATCATTAGTCGACTCACAAGACCGACTTTGTCCTCGATGAAAAATCAGTGAAGACGTATGGTAATGTCCTGTCCAGTCGTAGCCAGCGGCCGCGGTGCGAGTACGAAAAAAGCCTTATAAAAGCTCCATGGAGAGAGGTAAGGAGATACATCAATCAATTAACAATTACCCCATTGCTAATCAGCTGTCCCAGGCCCCCATCGAGCCCCGGCTTTGTAATCCCGTTGGCAGCATCAATTAAATTCTTAAGGTTAGTCTATTGAATTTCTCAAGCGAAGGCTGAGAGGCAGGAATGAACTGTAACCAGGGTTTAATCGCACCACAATTGTTCTGCCTTGGCTATGTTCTGCCTCCACCTCGATGCGATGGCACCATTTCAATGTTGATAGGATCACGCTGGGCATTTTTTAGACGAACACATATTGGTGTGTGATGGTGGAATAAAATGTGGCCACGAACACGAGCATAATGGCTACTCATTAGAAATGCACCAATAGACGTAAGTACAAAATAAAGGGCAGGAATAATCTACGCTGAATATATTACTGTTAATTAACATTTGTTATTAAATATGTTGGACCACATGATGAAAGCGTATTGTGGGTGTGACAATGGAAATCCGATGCTACGCGAAGGAGGTTTTGCTTTTCACACCCACAGCGCATGACACGGTTCCGCCACCATCTCTTGATTTATTGTTTAATAACAAACAAGATCTTGGATGCCAATCCAAACCTTGACTAGATCAACATATCTGTGAGAGAAATGGCATTTAAAAAAAAAAATTTTATAGAGGAGGCATATGCCGGGTGTGTTTTAATAAAGTCAGCTCTCTTGGGTGGAGGAAACGATTTGTAATTTAAAGCAGAGGACTTGGGAATTTGATAACGTAGCGTGGCAGCCTGCTGGTGGCGGCCAGAGAATTGCTGACTCGCGTCCTATTTCCTGGGAATGAAACTTTAACAGGCTGACCTGCCGAACCTCGCCGTCTTGTCTCCAAAGACCCTGCTTCCCCGACCACTTATCTGGGTGATTGCCTTGGACACTGATCGCATTAAACCATCATGAATCATCAATTAAGATGTGACCAAAAGAAAGAGAAAGTCCACTTCGGGGGGCAACGCTGAGCCCGGTGGGGATTTGCAGACAGGTTTGACTTTGAAACGGTAAAATCGTGTCTTTGCACTTTTCTCTGTTCTGCATAAAGAGTAGGCCGAGTTGGGGAAGGGATAAGAGGGACCTGGGAACACGTTAAAGATGAGCTCTATGTGTTTGAGGCTCCATCTGGCACATGTCTTCGCCGTGAAGCCCGTTGGCTTTGAGACACTTCAGCAGGCCTCTAGGATACAGACCTTGATGGCGGCTGACTGTGGGGGAGATTGATTTAATGTGATTTAGTGTTGGAACTGAGTGCCTCAGCATGAACCAACCATCATGGTGCAGCGATTTAGACAATAACTTCCAGTTGCTGAAAAAATGTACCACCCAAGTTGAGTGGATGGTTCCACAGAAAACCACATGGATGGGAATGAACCACAATAAACGTCAGTTATTTGGGGCCCTTTTTTCACTTTGTCTACAAATAAATGGCACATTGGGCCTGATTTTAAAGGCATGTCTTGATGCTCAACTCACCAACAGTCAATTTTCACGCCTTCCGTCTGTGTGCTTTAAATAGCAACTTCAAGTTAAGAAAGATAACTTGGGTAACGTATCAAGATTGTGATTCAAACCTAAATTCTCTGTGCTGAGAACCACTAAGCCACCATGCTGCCCCTGGGGAAGATGCTGGAGAGATGTCTAATGGGCTGGAGACCTTTCCAGGGTGTTTTAATAATGACTAATGACCTTGATTATAATAATAAAGTTCCCCGGCTTGCTCCCACAGTCCAAAAACATGGATCAAGGTCAATTGAATTCTCCAAATTGCCCCATATAGAGTGTGTTTGTGTGTGTGTCTGTGTGAGTGAGTGTGCCCAGCGATATATTGGTGTATCTGCCCAGCGCCCGAAACGTTCTCCCCTGAATGTGCCCCCCGTGATTCTAGTAGAAGATAAAGTAGAAGATAAGGGATGGATGGATAACTAAATCAAGGTTAATTGAAAAAATATTTTTCTATGCCTTCAGCACATTAGAATGAAATACAAACACAGGTAGACCAGCTGTGAACTGAACAGGGATCAGTGTTATCAGGAACCCGAATTCTTTCTTGCCCCCTCCAGGTGTGTGTTTATCGGCTGGCAAATTCAGTCATGGCTCCTTCTCATCAGAGCACCACAAGTGCAGTCAGTGAAGCATGTAGAGGCAGATTTTCCGGTAGCGCAAGCCTGGGATGGGTCTCCGCACCCGGGCCCCAGTCGACCAAAACCAACTCCTGCCGAGCTCACGCAGTCGCACGGCTCGGCGACGTGATTCTGCAGCCCTGGGACATAGGGGGAGGGGAGGCGATTGAGGGAGACGGGGAGAAAGCGAGGGAGAAGCTTGCTCCCGGCTCATTTCTCCACGCGTGAGCCCATCTGCTGGGCACCAGGGGTGGGGACCACATTGCTTGTCTGTAGCAAATGACAAAAAAAAGAGGAGCTCCAACACCACGGGAAGCCAAATGCAATCCCATGAATCCCTGCGACTGCCATTATTTCACAGAAAAGCTTTTAAAGAGCCATTGCTCTCTCCTGATGGGGGCGTGTTGATTTACACCCGCTTCCATCAGGACTTAAGCTGACCGTAATGTTCTGCGAAAAAAGAAGCATGGCGGTGTATTTTTGGGGCTTTGAAATATGGGCTCGGCGCGTGTAGTTTCAGTCTCGCCGAGTGTGTTCCATCAAGGCGCTGCACCGGAGGGGGGGAATGGAATTGAGTCAGAGAGCACGAAATGGTGTTTGCAGGGAGCATCTTGTGATATCGTAATATTTACTGTTAGCTCCTCAGGCTACACGACACGCATGACTGTTCGGCCCAAAGAGAAGCACATCTGGTGCCTTTCATCCGCCCTCCCTCCGTCTCCCTCTCACCCACTGTCTTGCTCTCTCATCCTCGTACCAAGCCGCTCTCCCGAAGTCCAAAACTTCCCAATCCTCTTGCATTAGGTCTGGGACCTCAGACCGATCGTCGATAATTCGTCACGACAGCGCCTTCGCGTCTGCTGCATACAAACCAAATCCACGCGCCAATGGGGATGGGCGCCGGCACTCACGTGACCCGCGCTGTTTAACCTCTGATAAATGATGGGTCACACCTCACGGCGCATCCACCCCGGTCCCACGGAGCCATGTCATGTCGTCAGACACTCCCCGTCAAGCCGACACCCTCGGGCGTGCGCAGTCCGAATCTGAATGCAATCCCCCAACCCCGTCCACACCACCCCCCCTTCATTCTTCCTTCCCCATGGCCAATTACGGTCTGTGCTCTCTGCTCTGTCAGCACTCAGGAGATGCTGACTTCTCCTACTGCCTTTAACTCGGAACACAATTAACTTGGTAATTGCGTTTGTTTTTGGAGGACCACAGACGCGATTAGCGATGCTGTCCCTCCTCCAGCCTGTACGCATGCTGGAAGCCTGAGCAGCTCCGACTGCAACTGAACAGCTTTGCTTTTTAAAATGATTTAAGTTACTGGGATGCAATCGACGTACAATTGAATTTGCGTCAGAATCGAGTCAAAGAATTAGATTTTCCAGATTGCACTGGGATGTATTTCTATTACCACATCCATAGCTTAAAGATGTAATTGGTGTATCGTGCCGTTACTACACTCAGTAGCCACTTTATTAGGTTTACCTCATTTTATTTTACACTTATTGTCAATTTTCTTTAGTTGCAGTCATTATATAGATGCACTTTGTACTAAAACTACATCCTTCTAATTTGCGTTGTTTAAATTGCAACACTTCTTGTGAATATGTCTACTCTGATGGGAGTAGCTGTCTTGGCAGGAGGTGGGATCAGATACATTACTGGTATATTGCTAACATGGTGGACTGAAAACACCCTCTCCAGATGTCAAGAGTCAGACGTTCATCGCTATCTTGGCGGTGAAGTGTCAACATCAGCAGCAGTGCACAAACCCATGTGCCAGTTGGCTGGTCCGCAAACTTTTACATCAACAATAAACAAATCACAAAATAACATTATTCTGAATCAACACAAAATTGCAGCATGTGCCATTGAAATAGCAATCCGCCAAAGTCAGACCTTACCCGGTTTCTTAAAGGGAACATCAAGTGACACGCTGATCGGATTATTGCATGTAACACTCAAAACACACCCATTACAAATAAGGAGAATCAGTACCTGTCTTTTATTCCTTGCATGTAAGTTCGGCATCATCGCGATAGCAAAGACACACCGGCATGTCCGAAATCGAGCTGAGATCAAGCAAAGAGCGCTAAAACAGGGCCCTATGTGTAGAGACAGGGAGGTTAACCAAATAAAGAGGCTGCTGAGTGTACGTTTCAATTTTGTTTCCATCACCATTGAGCACCTGTCAGTCAGGACATGTTATAGCGTTCCTTTAGGAAAGTAATAAAACGTTCCTATAAGCTTTCGAGATGCATTATTTTATAGACATTTACCTTCACTGGATTATATAAATGGGGAGTCTCTGTGTATATTTCTGGTCTTTGAATCCCCTGCATGTCTAATACTATTGGCTGTCAAAGAGCCCGGGATGTGCCTGAGCACTTCTGCCTTCTGCCTGACACTGACTTTGAGGAAGCCATCGTTTTGCCTCGGTTTAATTGAAATGCAAACTACATGAACGGCCGAACAGAGGAATTGCCAATATTCGTTTTTTTTTTTTGCACGGAAGATAAAGGCTTTCACTTTTTCTGTGGCTATCGACTTGGTCATGTGTGTAATTGCTTCATGCGGCTTCAGACCCTCAAATGCACCAATGTAAATATTGAAGAGCGCAGGCTTAATAAAATGCTGTTTAAACAATAAGGGACTATTCTCTCGCCAGGCCTGTCCAGCTCCACAAAGCTGCAGATAGATGATGGTTGGCTGAGGGGGAGGGGGAGGTTCTATCAAGATGGAACTCTTTGCATAGCCAGAAAACGGCCTGAAGTGAAGCAGATGAGGCCGAGTGGACAGAGCCCGAGGTTTAAAGGCTCTGAACTCATAGATCAGTCAGACCTTTTAATGGTATTGATTGCTAGCAAGGGCACAAGGGAGATAAAGGACGGCGAGCAGCTACCAACTTGACCTTGGTCCTGGTAACCCCCAAACTCCTGATCCGTCCTGTTGTGACCCTGTGATCTCCTAGCCAGATCGGTCAGGAGGAGCATTAACCCCCTCTTTTACCTTTACCTCATCTCCCTCCAAATGAGAATTGACTTTCCTCCCCTTGGACACTGGAAATGTGGGTTAAAACATGTCAATAATGTTTCACAAGAACAATTTCGCCAACCCCTACCACCTCCCCCCTCCCTCCAGCTCCAGCACGGAACGTCCGAGTCGGAGCGTTTTGACATTTGGCGAGGTAGAGGAGGTCCAAAGGCACTTGAAGGGAGTTGTTGGCCACTAACTGCATAGACATATTGATCGGGGAGCTTAAATTGCGTTCAGACACCGCCGAGTGCATCAAGATGCAGGCACAGGGCATGTGGAGTGCAGGCGCACCAGTGCTGTTTTAATGGTAATTGCTTTCGATCCTCCCTCAAGCATTCATGATGTACTGCCTTCTCCTGATGAATGGTCAGACCCAAAATATTTTGGAAAGGGGGGTAAAAATCAGATCGTAATATTTTTTCCCTCTTTTAAAAAGGCTTGAGCCGGGCGGCCCGGTTTAAAAGGGACGGCGCTGACAGGATGAAGTCATTAATAAAGTAAAACGCATAACCGATGGCTGAGAATGGATGGGGTGGGTCATTAGAGAAGAATGTTTGGCTTTGTCCTTTTTCATCAAGGCTCGAGGTCCTGGGTACACGCGTGTGGGTGGGAGCTTGTCCGGGACTCTGTATCATTACGACAAATGGATTGTAGGCCAGATTGCCTGTCGCTCGCTAAAACTGCCAGGTGCCATCAATTCCCACTAAACACATTATTCAACCGGGTCCCTAACACAACTTGGAGTCCTAATAACAGGGCAGTGCTTGATTGAACTGATTGCTCTTGGACATCATCTATGGTTGGGCCGTTGCTCCTTCTGCGCCAAGTCAGACTTCGACAGTGACTGCTATATAAGATGTTTTCTGCTTATTATCATGTATAGGTCTATGGATTCAGAGCAATTGGCTGCTCCTATTTGCCCCGATATAATGTGTGTATTGCCCAGCGATAGATTGGTGTTCTGTCCTGGAAGTATCTGCCCAGCGCCAAAACATTCTGCCTGGAAGGGCATGGGAACTAATCCACACCACCCCATAGCTCCCCTCCCCTGAGAACAGAGATATAAACAAAAGTATTGGGACACACCCCCTAATGACTGAAGTTGGTGGATGATGGCACGAGTGGGTCAGACACCTGTATGTTCTGATCGGTGTACTGTTCTCTGTCCAGAAGCACTACTGTGTCTGATCCACCTACACACCACCACCATTTTAGTATCCCCTGAATACTGAGAATCATCCACCACCCTAATGGGGTTCTGGTGTTCTATCAGAGAAGATACTAAAGCGGACCAACAAATTATTTTCAGAAACGAATAAACTACAGAATGGAATTGCAGAACTACAAAATCCAGCTATTTGATCAGTGGAAATTAGAAAAGCACACTGTAAGTGTAGAACTGAGACCTAATAAAATGGCCGGTGAGTGTATATGTAATGCTTAACATGTATACAGTGTGAGTATGTATGAATGTTTTTACATTAGGTATAAATGGTGCGATACTTCGAGGACATTCGCAGAGCAGAGTGCGTGATGATGGAGTTAAAGTGACAGTATGGAGTTCAGCCGGGTCACAGCCTGAGGGAAGAATCTCCTTCAGAGCCTGCTGGTGTGAGAGCGGAGGCTCCCGTAATCCCTGCTAGACTGCAGGAGGATAGATAGTCTGTGGTAGCATGAGAAACGGTTTTAATGATGTTGCTCACCCTGCCTGGGTAGCACTTGTGGTAAATGTTCTCAGTGGTGGGTACCTGGGTACCTGTAATGCGTTGTGCAGTTCTCACCACCCGCTGAAGTGCATCATGGTCCGATGTGGAGTGGTTGCTGTGCCACACTGAGATGGAGTCTGTGGGTAAACCCTCAAAAGTGGTCCAACAGTGGAAAACGTATCAGTGTCCTGAGACACTGCTGAGCTGTTCTGAAGCGCAGTCGAAAGTTAGAACATTGCTGCGCCTTTTTTGACCCTGATGGCAGAATTTAGGAAGCAGGTAAGATCATCAGACATGCTGGGGAACTCCAGCTTACAAAGGAACCTGGAATCTATTGCAGGTCCAGTGATGCAGATGGGTGTGTGAGGCGACTAACTCTGAGTTTGGTCCATTTTTTTGCATGCAGTATTTAATTGCATTAATAAACATTAGAAGTTTTAAAGAACTTAAATATGCCTCTCATAGCGTTAAAATGTTATTACATCAATTTATTTGTGTATGTGTATGTGTGTGTATATATATATATATATACTGTATATATCATAGTGGCATGTCCACCTTTCAGCGCTGTTAATCCAGGTTAGAATCTCAACCCGGGTGAAGTTTCCCTTTTGTCCCTGGGTCTGGGTGGGTATTCTCCAGGGGTTCTCCAGTCTTCTTTCACAGACCAAAACCATGAATTTAAGTACAAGCTCTTAATTACCCCTATGATGTGTGTGTCTCTGTGAGTGAGTGTGCCCAGGGATGAATTGCTGCCCTGTCCTGGGTGTATTTGCCCAACTCCTAAAACATTCTGCCCAGTAAATTGCCCAGGTCTGCTCTTTTGGAAGCATTCATAAAAAATCACATTTACATGTACATTAAAATGTTGGTTTACCGTAGCAGGACTTCAAAAACACGGTTCATTCCACACAATGAATGCAAACGGTTTTAATTGCTCTACCACTAAAGTGCTGCTGATATAATGTGATAAATCGCATGCATCCGCTTCCCTTTCTCGTTCTCTCTCTCTCTCTCTCTCTCTCTCTCTTCTCGTCTTTCTGAGGCGTGAGACACTTGACTGCAGTTTATCAATAGAGATTTGAATCGGCTCTAAAGCAGTTGTTTGTATCTCGTCTTCTCTGCAGTCTGGTCACAGTAATCCTGTTTACACGGCTCGGAAAACAACTAGCAAAGCCCATCTTTTCGCACCGCACATTGTTCTGTCAATAAACCAACCAGCAGCCTACAATTTATGTCTCCATGCAGACTGTGGGGCTTTCCTGACGTCTCAGACAAAAAAATTAGGAGATGTCTGTGATGTAAGAATACCTTTCAGCTTTTTAAAGTATGTGATAGTGATTCTTAACATATATATTTTTGCCTTCTCATTCTGATCTCATTATCTTTTGCTTAATCGTCTTCTTGGGTTGCAGGGGGGTGGTGGCGGGGGAGGTTCTCCATGCCCATCGAGGGGAGAACGTTTCGAGGGGTTGGACAGATACACCCAGGACAGGGTGCCAAATCATTGCTGTGCACTAACACACATTAAGGGACAAGTAACAGCAGCCAATACACCTTAAATCCATGTTTTAGGCTGTGGGAGGAAACCAGAGAACCCGGAGAAAACGGACAGATGCGTTTGCCTCTCAGCGTTCATCCCCATCCCCATCTAGTGGAGTTTTCATGTTCTCCCTTGGTCAGCGTGGGTTCTCCAGTTTCCTCTCACAATCCAAAAACCATGTATTCGAGGCAATTTGACTGCTCTAAATTGCCCCTATCAAAATAGTTCTTATACAGTGGGTTGCAAAAGTATTCATACCCCTTGAACTTTTCCATATTTTGTCACATTACAACGACAAACATAAATATATTTCACTGGAATTTAATGTGAAAGACCAACACAAAGTGGTATACAATTGTGAAGTGGAATAAAAGTTATACATGAATCAACAATTTTTTTACAAATAAAAAACTGAAAAGTGCGATGTGCAAAATTATTCAGCCCCCCTGAGTCAATACTTTGTGGAACCACCTTTTGCTGCAATTACAGCTGCAAGTCTTTTAGGGTATGTCTCCACCAGCTTTGCACATCTA
>JAFMOD010000114.1:1461008-1481008 GCA_019802435.1 Corydoras maculifer
GTGGGAACATTTTGGCAGCGTTTGTGTGTGATATTCTGTTATTGTGTATGTGTGTGTGTATGTGTGTGTGTGTAAATATATATGTGTGTGTGTGTGTTTGTGTGTAAGTATATATATATATATATATATATATATATATATATATATATATATATATATATATATGTGTATATGTATGTATGTATGTATGTATGTATGTATGTGTGTGTGTGTGTGTGTCTGTGTGTGTGTGTGTGTATGTATATATATATATATGTATGTGTGTTTGTTTTTTTTTGTTTTTTTTATTATCACAATTGCATGCTTCTTTCTTACAGTAGATTCGTAAAGATCCTGTGAAAGAGATAGATACATGATTTGATGTCTTTGGTGGGTGCAGAGCAGCTTCAGTGTCTTTGTCCATTTAACACTCCTGGGATTTAGGAATCGGAACATCCAGAGCCATGAGTCAGAGCATCTCATCCCAAATCACAAATGATCTTTTGATTGATTGATCACAGAGCACTGCAAACAGAGTGTGTGTGTGTGTGTGTGTGTTTGTGTGTGTGTGTGTGTCTGTGTGTGTGTGGGAGTGGTACACTGGAGATACTGAATTTCTAAAGTTTGAATCGGAATTCAAGGCCTGGGCCAATGTTAAACATGACATCACAAATTTATGATCAAAGAGATGAAGCCAGCTGTCATTAATCGATAAACATCTTTTCTTCGATAATTTTAGATATTTAGCTCTGTGCTTTAAACTCGACTTTTCCACGATGGCGTCCGCCAGAAGAGACGTGGCTGTGTCTCTCATTTCCTCCTGGTTACACAACCAATGAGCGAAGCCAAGATCTCGGGCTGATGGAAAACGTCGCAGCGCTCCAAAGAGGTCCTTTAGGGAACGGCTGGGATATGCCTGGTTACTCTTCTGTCAGTTTTACTATGCGTCTGGGAATCTCAGTCTGATAAACTACAGATCACTCTGATTTATTTCATGTTGCTTCAGCAGGTTTGAAGACATGAGACGCATCGCGAGGCCGATCCTGTGCGGTTGTGATGTTGTGTGGCTCGGGTTTTACGCAAATTAAATAACGTGTAACGTGATTACGATCCTGACGGTGACCCGGTAAACCCAGACGTGATCAATAGGTCATCAGACAACAGGTCATGATGTCAGGGGTCAAGCGCCAGGGGTCACTGCCATCATGGACGTGTGTGGGGGGGGGGCACATAAAATGCTGCTGATTCAGATAAATGTCAGTCAAAATGGAGCACACAATACTTTGAAAAGATGATGGGTGTCACGCGGTGCGAGCTGAAATCTATCGATTGTTTTGCTGCAGCGTTTTCACATGGAGTGAGAGGGAACCTTTAATCGTTATGGATGCAGGTCTGTCATCGTTTTCATGTGGTTCTGTTTATGTATGTCCTCTCAGAGACGTGTTGCATTTAGGAAAATCTAAATAATAGTTATCTATTTTTTTATATTGTACTTACACACATATGGAGAATTTGTCCTCCATATTTAATTCATCCATGCAGTGAAAATCACACACACTGACCTGTTCACGGTGCCCGGGGAGCAATTAGGGTGTGCTGCCTTGCCCAGGGGCACTTCAGCCGTTAAACTTGATGAGACAGGGAATCGAACCGGGGGTTTTCATCGACAACAGAACTCAATATTCACAAATAACTAATAATGAGTATGTGTCCCCAATACTTTTGGCCATATCCACATCATACCCCCTTAAGAACCAGCCTTGTGACATGAATGACCCTGATTCCCAGTCCCACCAGGTACTACGGCTTAAGTGCCCTTGGCAAGGCTCCTTCCCCAATTTCTCCACTGGTGCCATAATTCCTCTGTATAAATACAGTAGGCAAACCAGATCAGTTTAACATCAAGGTGAATCCAGTGTGTTTTTGTGTGCCCTTGGGCAAAGCACCTACCCCAAGTTGCCACCTGATCCACTTGTATGTAGAGTAATGAACTCACAGTCTGTGAATCTGATAAAGTAGACATGGATAGTAGTATCTGGTTAGTGAGTTTGTTAAAACGTATAACCTAATGAAGCTTAAAGTTTCATTTATAGAACGACATCACATGTCCTTCCTGTTCGCTCCATGATGTCCACGAAGCGAGCTAACTCAGTAAGCCGGGCTTTTTAACCACAGGAATGCCCCATGTGAACCCAAAATGTGCATTTGTTTACCACTCGAATCTCCTGAAGGAAGCCGTACTGTTCTGGAACCAGTGTGACCTCAAGATTAAACTCCTGAAACCGAAGATGCGATAATGTGTGCTGGCTACGAAAAACCTCGCCTCCTGTCTGCGTCATCCCGCTGTAACCGAGAACCTTCACATCAGGGTGCATCCTGAAGCTGAAGTGGTAGTCAGAGAAGCTCTGAAGCATATAGAACCCGCACTCGGCTCACCTGCGGGGAGGACATATTTAAAGCGCTTAGGTTTTACTCCAGCCTGTTATTAACCGGCCACAGTGAAGGCCTCGGAATCTATCGGAAGCCCATAAGCAATAATCTTTAGAGCCGTGTAGAGAGAAATCCATCCCTGAGCATCTCCTCCTCCTTTAGCGGCTTTCCCAGGCTGTTCCGTCGCTCAGCTCCTGCCTGTTCCCAGCATGCGATGCCATTAGCACCACAGCCAACATTTAGCCACCTATGATCCGTGACCCGCCAAGGGGTTTGGAGGTAGAAGCAAGATCCACGGACGCAAAGAATGTGGAGATGTCCGAAAGAGCCCTACATCATCAGCCTCCCCTCCTGCCCAACAACCCGCCTCCCCCACCCAAATCTCCCGGTGTTTCTATGAAATATGTGCTACTTCCCATTTAAATTAGGAGCTCCTGAACCATGAAGAGCACCACAGGTATCTGTGGTGGCGGCAAGCCGGCGAATGCAGACACATGTACGCATCGGCCTGTGACATATTAAAGGCAGAGAAAATAAATTGCCTTCTCCCTGATGACTTATGAGCTGTGTCTGCGGACCCCCTGCCGCTCGTTGGGGATACTTCCTCATATTTTAAGGACATGGTTAAGTCTCTCGTTTTTTTTCTCGTCACCAGTAGTTAATTGCATGTAACTGGTACAGTATGAGATTTGTGAACATGAGAGATGCATCTCCTGCCGATTGGTCAGAGACTTCATGTCTTATCCGTGCAGAATTGCACGCCCCAGTACTGTCCAGGAAAAGAAGTATATTTCATTTTAATATTAATTCATCCATCCATTTATTATCTTCCGCTTTATCCAATACTAGGGTCGCGAGGGGGTTCCCCATGCCCATCCAGGAGAGAACGTTTCGGGCGCTGGGCAGCCCAATCTATCGCTGAGCACACACTCACACACACAGACACACTCAGTATGGGGCAATTTGGAGAATTCAATTGACCTTGACCCATGTTTTTGGACTGTGGGAGGGAACCGGAGAACCTGGAGAAAACCCACATGGACATGGGGAGAACATGGAAACTCCACACAGATTGGTATTCATAATCGGGAACCCCTAGTGCTGAGAGAAGAACATGCTAACCACTAAGCCACTGTGCCACCCACTGTCATTCTCCATCCATCCATTATCCTCCGCTTTATCCATTACTAGGGGGGTTGCCCAGACTCATCCAGGGGCGAACGTTTCGGGCGCTGGGCACATACACCCAGGACAGGGCACCAATCCATCGCTGGGCACACACTCTATATGGGGCAATTTTTGAGAATTCAATTGACCTTGATCCATGTTTTTGGACTGCGGGAGGAAACCGAAGAACCCGGAGGAAACCCATGCGGACACAGAGAGAACATGGAAACTCCACCCAGATTGGGATTCGAACCAGTAATACCTAGTGCTGAGAGAAGAACGTACTAACCACTAAGCCACAGTGCCGCCCACTGTCATTATATTAATAATTAATAATTTTTATTAGTTTTGCTTTGTTGCTTTGACTAAGGTGAAAGCAGAGCTCTCACGGCATTTTAGGTGACAGTGGAAAAGAAGGAGGAATGAAAAGCCACCGAAATCCGACAAGCTACTGTTACCTGGTTTAGAGTAAATATTGATGCAGTTCATCAAACCTGTGAAACAAGCCTCGGTCTTGTGCTCCGATCCTGCCAACATCCCGAAGCCAATGGAAGGTCATCAACACCCAGCCATTAATTAAAGCTTTACACTCAAAGAAAGTACGGTACGGTGTGTAGGGCTATTCCTGGCACGGAAATAACACCCATTAACACTCTCTCCTGCATTTGTGGCGTTGACTCTTTGCCGATCGGTAATGATTTCACAGCGCTGTTCCTCCACGCTTTACCTTATAGAAGTGTGTTGCCATTTTTGACGTTTCCCTCGTGTGATAACTTCGTACATGGTAACGAAAGAGACTGTTGCACTTTTAGCACATGGCGAAGAACAAGGTTATTAATTTATTACAAGAAACCCAGTTCGAAAGGTTTTCCAAGGTGAGGACAAGCACAGTGGTTTTCATTGGCTCTGTGGCTTCAGGTTGTGCTTTAGGGGTCACTCTTAGAACGTTGAGAGAACATACTATTGTAAAACCTGTGAGACTTAACACTTTTACAACTTAACAAAACGAACAAATAGGGATTAATAATTTAAAATCTAATCTATTAAAAAAGGGATTAATAAGTTAAAAACGATGGTTCAGGGACCAATAAAATCAAAGATGAAAATAGTATCTCATCTCATTGTCTTCGGCTTAATCATATACTGGGGAGTAGGGTTGCGTGGGGGTTGCCCATGCCCATCCAGAGGAGAAGTGTGTTTTGTGCATAGGATGCAATAAACCTATCAGCGTATAACTTGCTGCTTTCTATAAGATCCAGGTGCTGTCTGACTTTGGCAGGTTGCAATTTCAGCGGTGCAGCTACCTGGACTCAATGCGCTGCTTCATGAGGTTCACTAATTGACTGTGAATGGAGAACCTACAGTACAGTATAGTGTGGACTATGTATCTGCATTATCTGTACTAATGCAGTGAGGTTTAATAGGGTTCTGTTCTATTCAACGTTTAGTGGTGTTGGACACATACCTGTGTTTGCATCTGACTGTTGACGTCTATAGAGGTTGATTACGTCACCGGTCTACCTGGGTTTTATGTCGCCAAGAAATATACCTGAACACGTTTTGAGACTCCATGCTCATCAGGGTTGATACATTCACCAGCAGTGTTGCTATTTAAACGACAAACTTGGAAGGCGTGATGATTGACTGTTGGCAGGATGTAAGATAGCAATGAGCACCTTATACAGGGTGTAAAATAGGACCCTAAATGCTTTATTGGTTTATTCTGATTTTCCAGAGCATTCTCGTTCCCGACACCAATTTAACGTGAGGAAACGGACAAGATCGCGAATTCGACTTGCTATTGTTTCAGTCCGAGGGCTTTACATCCACTGCATACATCAGCCATGTTAAGTTCACCCGAGTTGCCCTTCTTAACTTGAAATCCTCTTTTTTTTTACCTGCAGAAACCCGCAAAGCAAATGTCACTTCCCCGAGTGGGTTGTGCGAATGGTAGTAGTAGGTGCAGTGAAAATGCCATGGGGCCCAGGACCACGGCTGCAAATTTAATGAAAGGATTTCACACATGATAAGGCCGTGCACCGCTGCTCGTTCCCAGGGAGCCCGTGCGTCTTCGCTCGCTCGGCGGCTCTCCACTGTCAGAGACGGGGGGAAAAAATCCACTGTCAGTATTACGGCGAGCAGTTCAATAATTCAGATTAGCCCTCATGTTTATTAATGCTCTACATCTGTGCAAACAACGTGTCAAGCAGAGAGTTTATTGTAATTGCCAGCGCAAACAAAACCTGAAAGAAGCAATTTCCAGCTACAATGTGCCACGATAAGTAATGAGGCCATTGGCATTCGTCTCTGACTTTTCTTGCTGTTCCTTCGGCAGAAAAGAGGTGCATGTCGTGAGGCTCGGAGGTGATGGAGGTCAGGCTTTGCCATGAGTAGAAGGTGGGTCACGGGGTTTGTAAGGTTAAGAGATGCACGCGCATCATTACTAATTGAATTGCAGCAGCACACGGTCAATTAAATGACAGCTATGCGTTTTAAATCGCTCTTTTCTGTTGGAAGCAATGAAAGCAAGTCAAGGAGTTGGGGGGGGGGGGGGTTGGTTCCCCATGGCCATCCAGTGGCGTTCATTTCAACCACTGGGCAGATACACCCAGGACAGGGTGCCAATCTATCACTGGGCACACACTTACTCACTCAGACGCACAGACAAACACACACACTACATAGGGGCAATTTAGAGCATTCAATTCACCTTGTTTTTAAACTGCGGTAGGTAACTGGAAAAGCCGGAGGGAACCCACGTGGGAACGTGGAGAACATGGAAACTCCACTCAGATTGGAATTCGAACCTGGATCCCCAGTGTGAATGTCTTATCCACTTAGCAACCATAACCTGGCAACCAATTATGCTGAAATGTGATTGGTTAAATGCTTTAATAAGAAAATACATGCCTGGAAGCAGCACAATCAGGGGAAAGTGAATGAAAAGAAGCGGACAAACAATTTGGAATTAATTATTAAGTATTTATAGACAAAATATAATTAACATCACACTGTGATTCAGATCTTTTTAGGCCACGAAGGCTCTGATTGGCTGCCTCTATATGTGTGTATACACATATATATGGCGGCACGGTGGTTTAGTAGTTTACCACGTTCGCCTCTCAGCGCTGGGGATTCTCGGTTCGAATCCCAATCTGGGTGGGGTTTCCATGTTCTCCCCGTGTCCGTGTGGGTTTCCTCCGGGTTCTCCGTTTCCTCCTGCAGTCCAAAAACATGGATCAAGGTCAATTGAATTCTCCAAATTGCCCCATATAGAGTGTGTCTGTGTGAGTGAGTGTGTGCCCAGTGATAGATTGGCGTCCTGTCCTGGGTGTGCCCAGCGCCGGGACATTCTCCCCTGGATGGGCATGGGGAACCCCCGCAACCCTAGAAGAGGATAAAGCGGAAGATAATGGATGGATATATATACACATATGTCTATCTACCTTTATCAATTTATATTATCAATAATATGCTTAATGTGTTGCTAACCTTATAATAGTAAATATTTACTGGGTCTACAGTTCAGAAAGAATAGTACCAGTTTCTAATCCGGTGGTCTGTTAGAAAGGAAAAGGCTTAAAGCTGGACACGGAGATGCTCACCAGCAGTGACCGACTTTAATCAGCTAATTACAATGATGTATGTAGTCTGCTATTCCTCAGCTAATAAAGTACAGTATATTTAACATGTGTAAAGTGCTCCCTACGCACCGCCTCTGTCTACTTGATTTATGTAAATTTAATTAGGCCCAATGCTAATTAAGCAGTAAATAATGAATAGGTGTGCATTTGTGCAAAGATAATGGCACACCTTGGTAAAAGGATACTTAAACAGCCCCATCATCCCTGATGTTCTACGCATTCATTCACGTCACAGTGATACAATAAACACACCGTGTCCAGACGACCGGCTTGCACATCACAGCTAAAACCACCACCTATCAAATCCATGAGGATTGAATATCCTCCAGGGGGTTAATTTTTAATTTATTTATTGGAAAGATTCTACACATTACGGGCGAGAAGGTGGCAGTAATGATGGGAGGCAGGTTGTGGCTGTGGGGTGGTGGGGAAAATCAAAGCATGGCTGCATTGCATAGTTAGGGTGTGAATGCAGATTGCTTTCAGATGTTAAAAGGCGGTCATGTGGCTTGAAAAGGAAGAGATTTGTTTGTAGAAGGCTGTTACAGACCGGAGTCTTTATTTATTCTCTGAAATAATTTCCCAAATCATTTATTAAGAATGGGCGGCACGCTGACATAGTGGTTCGCATATTTTACCTCTACGCTGGGGTTCGAATCCCAATCTGGGTGGACTTTATATGTTCTCCCTGTGTCCGTGTGGGTTTTCTCACTTTCTCCAGTTTCCTCCCACAGTCCAAAAACATGGATCAAGTCAATTGAGTTCTCCAAATTTCCCCATATAGAGTGTGTCTGTGTGAGCGAGTGTGTGCCCAGCGATAGATTGTATCTGCCCTGCGGCCGAAACGTACCAGAGGATAAAGCAGGAGATAATGAATGAATGAATGAATGAATGAATAAAAATAAATAAATATATATATATATATATATATATATATATATATATATATATATATATATATATACAGGATGAAGTATTGAGGTTAAATAAAGCTGCACTTCAACCTCACAGCAGGAAGGTCCTGGGTTCAAATTCAAGGTGAAGTCCTTCTGCATACCCCCCCCCCATAACTCATCCTGATCAGTAAATTGGAGACAGTAAGTTGCCAGTGTGTGAGTGCGTCTTTGACTTGACGACCAGAAAATCAAAACTGTACCAATGAACCTACTAATCCTCATTAATTATTAATTGGTGTGTTTTGAACATAACGTGCAAAAAACAGTGTGCCACTTGCCGTTCCCTTTAAGAACCAGGTGCAGTCTGACTTTGGTGGATTGCTATTTGAGCAATTTGGTGCAGCTACCTGGACTCAGTGCTCTGCTCCATGAGGTTCTCCATTTGAGAATGAATGGAGAACCCACAGTATAGTGTAGACCATGGACTATTTCCTGTACTAATGCAGTCAGATTTAATAGCGTTCAGTGGCATTGCACACGCACCTGTGTTGATAATTTACTGCCGAGATAACGACCAACGTCTGGTTGTCGAAGTTTGATCAGGTTGTGCACCTGGGTTTGCGTCACCAAGAAATGTACCCCATTTTGAGACAGCCACACCCATCAGGGTTGATATATTCACAAGCAGCGTTGCTATTTAAACGGCCTCACGCAGGGTGTAACGGAACCCATTTGCTCTCTATATATTTATTTACAAGCCACCATTAAGATGACTTATGGTATTAAGATGTTAATTGTTATCTTGCTTTCAGTTTTTTTAATTATTTCTTAATAAACAATCATGCACCTTTTAAAACGACTGAGCCGCCATCCCTCCTGTGTGCTCCATCTTTCTGTAGTTAACGTTGTTGACCTCCTATTTGCTGTAGCGGGGGAACAGTTCCATGGACAAGTCATGTCATGTTATCAATTTGTGCAACATGACACAATAATAACAACCATAAATGAACATGTACTTTGGGAGGAAGCGTGACAGATTGAAACGCTCGATCTAAAGATTGCTCCTCGCGGAACCGTACGGGGAACAAGGCCCTGCATTCTTTTTTTATGACACATTCTCTCATATAAGCCTGAATGGTGTCAGTGAGTTACTGCCTCGCATTGTGCATTAACAGAAATGCTTTTCGGTGGGCGACCACTCGCGTGCCGTCGTCTTACGGCTTCATCGCCGCTCATGACGTGTGTTTATTTATAGCCAGTCTGTCAATATTAAATACGAGTTTGCTAAAATGGATAATTATCAGGTTGTTGCTACTGATATGAAATGAATAAATAAAACCTGAGATGCACAGGACATTAATGCAAATGGATTTGAGTAACATGCTGTTACTTAATCGCTTCATACATTTTAATACCAGGTAGATAAAATTAAACTTGTCTCACGAGGTTATAGTATTCATTCTGAATGTTTTATAATAAATATGACTGCTGTTAAATTCCATGGACAGAAATAATGCAAATGTTGATTCGCATCTCGTTTTATCTCATTATCGTGCACATCCAGGGGAGAACGTTGTGGCTGTTGGGTGGCTACACTCAGGACAGGGCGCCAATCCATCGATAAGCACACTCTCACACACAGAGACACACACTATATAGGGGCAATGTAGATGGGGCAATTTCCAGCCAATTTATCTTGAATCCATGTTTTTTGACTGTGGGAGAAAACCAGAGAACCTAGAGAAATCCCATGCAGACATAGGGAGAGCATGTAGACACTTGTCCTGGGGTAATATTATCCCAGTCCTTTGTTAGCTCCCTATGTAAATTGCCCCTATGTAGTGTGTCTGTGTGAGTGAGTGTGTGCTCAGCGATAGATTGGCGCCCTGTCTTGGGTGCATCTGCCCAGCGCCCGAAACGTTCTCCTCTGGATGGGCATGGGGAACCCCCGACCCCTCCCCCGCCCCTCGGCAGCATGAGTGATGCTTGAAGAGGTTTAATGATTTTCTAAATACTTTTTGTTTACTTACAGCCCTAATATCCATATGTGAAATCACAACCATAATACCTTAAACAGATAATCTTTCAGATTTAAAGGTGATGTAGAGAGTTCGGGCTGGATGGACATGTCCTTTTTCGTGGTATGTTAACGAACGGAGGCCTCGGATGCGCTGAACATAATCTAAGGCTCATTAAAAACACAAGCTAGGCAATTAAACACTCAGTTAACATGCTGAACTTATCTTAACTCATTAGTGTAGCAGCGCTTAACCTAGCCAGTGTAATTTCTTCTTGCCACGGATGATCTAGCACCAGCGATAAGAGGAATCCTGGCCAGCGGCAAAGCATGTGGTTCTCTAGGAAATTGTTGGAAGTTGAAATGTTGAATCTCATCTCATTATCCTCAGCTTAATCCACTACTAGGGTTGGGGGGGGGGGGTCCCATGCTCATCGAGATGAGAACGTTTTGGGTGCTGGGTAGAAACCCCCAGGACAGGGCACCAGTCTATCGCTGAGCACACTTACTCACACATACACAGATATATACACACTATATAGGGGCAATTTGGAGCAACAAATTCTCCTTGGGTCCATGGAAAGTCCACTCAGATTGGGATTTGAACCTGGATCTCCAGTGCTGAGAACAGGATGCGCTAACCACCACACCACCGTGCATCCCAGGTCTCATTTTCATTCATTATTCATTCATATTATTTATTCTCATCATCTTCCACTTAATCCACTACTAGGGTCATGGGGGGTGGGGGGTGGGGGGTGTTTCCCATGCCTATCCAGAGGAGAACGTTTAGGGCGCCGGGCAGATAAGCTTAGGACAGGACGCCGGTCTATCATTGGGCACACACCCAGCACAGAAACATTATATAGGGGCAATTTGGAGCAGCTAATACCATAAATCCATGTTGGGATTTAAAGACTGTGGGCGGAAACCAGAGAACCTTGCAAAAACCCACACGAACACGGGGAGAACATGGAAACTCTGGGATTTGACCTGAATCCTCAGCACTGGGAGGTGGATGCACTTAACACTATGCTCTGTGCAAATTCATCTGCAGACTGTGACAGACAGCATTTGAGAAGAACATACCAAACTGAGCACAGTAATAAAGAAAAGTCCCTGATAATGTGTGTGTGTGTGTATATATATATATATATATATATATATATATATATATATATATATATATATATATATTTATTTATTTATTTATTTTTTATGTAAGAAGCCTTGTGAGGACTCATTGGGGGGTTTAAATAGGAGGTCATAAAGGTGTGCCACTCTGAGGTTCCCCCTACAGTATCTGTATGAATAATGAATATTATGGTATGGTGTATATTAAAATGCCCTGCCCCTATCGTTGCTCTCTCCATCATTTCTTTTGTGTGATTCCCGGAATATGTTTAAATCTCATGGCAATTATGGAATTACAATGAAGTGGGTTTTCCTCCGTTTCTCTCTCTCTCTCTTGTTTTTTTTCTCTCTCTCTCTCTCTCTCTCTCTCTCTCTCTCTCTCTCTCTCTCTCTCTCTCCCTCGTTCTTCTGCTGCTGAATGTATGTACTAATTCGCAATAAAGTGCTACAGCTGTCATTGCATTTTCTGCTCTGTTACTTCAATAAATTGGAATGGGAACGGGCAAAAAAAAAAAGGAAGAGGGGAACTGGAATATTGCATTATGGGCCGGCTCCGGTATGAGAACCCTCTCGCAAACACAATTTCAACAATTCTATTTTCCCCGATGAGAGAGTGTGCCTCGTCATTTATAGACTGGACAAATATGCATGCCTGAGTTGATGATGGAAGCCATTTTTTAAGAAGTAATAATTTGAGAAAGCATAACATTTCTTCGTAGAACGGAACGTTAAAGCGTGTTAGTGGACGTCGTTTCTGAACTATGAGACAAAAAGGTTCCAATCATGAAGAGATCCCATCAACAATTATTATAAAAAGGTTAATGCGGTTATTATGCATGTGTGTGAGTGTGTGTGTGTGTGTGTGAGAGGGAGAGAGCATGCGTATGTGTGTGGGCGTGTGCATGTGTGAAAGTGTGTGTGTGTGTGTCTGAGAGTGTTAAGTGTTTAGAGTGTGTGTGTAGACATTTGTGTGAGGGTTCATGTGTTTGTGTGTGCATGTGTGGGTGTGTGTGTAGACATTTGTCTGAGGGTTCATGTGTGTTCGTGTGTGTTCATGTGTGTAGACATTTGTGTAAGGGGTTCATGTGTGTGTAGACATATGTCTGAGGGTTCATGTGTGTGTGTGTAGACATTTGTGTGAGGGTTCATGTGTTCGTGTGCATGTGTGTTTGTGTGTGTGTGCGTTTCTGTATTTATAAGTGTGTGTGTAGACATTTGTGTGTATGTGTCCATGTGTGTGTGTGTGTCTGAATGTATGTATGTATGTATGTATGTATGTATGTGTGTGTGTGTGCGCATGCGCAGGCGTGTATGCTTTTGTGTGTGTGTGTGTGAGACCAAGCATGTGTCTGCTTGTGTGTGTGTGTGTGTGTAAGGGGTGTGTAGACATTTGTCTGAGGGTTCATGTGTGTGTGTGTGTAAACATTTGTGTGAGGGTTCATGTGTGTGCATGTGTGTTCATGTGTGTAGACATTTGTGTAAGGGGTTCATGTGTGTGTAGACATATGTCTGAGGGTTCATGTGTGTGTGTGTAGACATTTGTGTGAGGGTTCATGTGTTCGTGTGCATGTGTGTTTGTGTGTGTGTGCGTTTCTGT
Organism: Corydoras maculifer; assembly: GCA_019802435.1. Lineage (NCBI taxonomy): Eukaryota > Metazoa > Chordata > Actinopteri > Siluriformes > Callichthyidae > Corydoras > Corydoras maculifer. The sequence goes on from JAFMOD010000114.1 coordinate 1,473,873, forward strand.
ATTTATAAGTGTGTGTGTAGACATTTGTGTGTATGTGTGTGTGAGCCCAACCATGTGCCTGCATTTGTACGTGTGTGCATGTGTCCATGTGTGTGTGTGTGTCTGAATGTATGTATGTATGTATGTATGTATGTATGTATGTGTGTGTGTGTGCGCATGCGCAGGCGTGTATGCTTTTGTGTGTGTGTGTGTGAGCCCAAGCATGTGTCTGCTTGTGTGTGTGTGTGTGTGTATACATGTGTGCATTTCTACCAGCACACCACATACTAATACACCTCCATTGTACTGTAACGTCACTGCAGTGCTGTGAATCATCCACCACCCAAACTGCACCGCTCTGGTGTTCCTGTGGAGAACATTTTATCAGTTCCACGTATAACATGGATGCACTTTGAAACAAACAAGCAGCTGTACCTGCTAAAGTGGCTGCTGAGGGTTGACTTAGTATCCGTACTCTTCGTAGAATTCGCAAACTTCTACAGCGATTCACCGCTTCTATTTTAATTTAACGATGTTTTCCAGATGTGTGCTTCCATTCCGCGATCATATCTGGTCTGAAACGACACAGTCGTTGTGCTGCGTCATTTTATTTCGATGCCCTACAGGCAGCGACTAATACCAGCGTCGAGTAACATTAGTGCACTTGCTCGTTTAGTGCAGATGCAGGCTGGGAAATCAGCTCGTCTTGGGTTTTAATTGAAATCGAATAATAATCTATTTTCCCCTCCATCACTGTAAGAACCATGGGTTTTGGGGTCGCGCTTCAAGTTTCCTGGTGGCTGAGTGCACCGGTCCATGCGTAGTGACTCTAATGAGTCGTATAGACACTGTTCCAACACAAGTGTGAAGGCTGCATTGACATCGCGGCTCACTCCCACTCAGCTATTCATCCCTCTCGCTGCTCTCGCTGTCTGCCGCACAATGTGGGCAAATGTGTGTGTGAACCATAGACAGAGGGCGAGAGAATGTGTGTGTGTGTGTGTGTGTGTGTGTGTGTGTGTGTGTGTGTGAGAGACGTGAATCAGAGATTAAGACTCGAAAGCATTCTCTAATCCGGGCATTCATGGGCAGCGGTGTGTGGAGTGCGAATGGAGTTGGAGCACAAAAGGCGCCCCGCTGGTCGCACACTCGCACCATCACCGCTGCGCCTGACGCTCTGACAAAGACGGACGCACCCATACCCCCATGCCCTGACAAAAAAAAAAAAGACGAAAAGGAGCCCGTCACCTCCACGCCATTGCATCATGCCTCCCTCTCCCCCTCCCTCCATCCCGAAACAGCCGGGGCCAAGGGTGGTTAGCCAAGAATAGGCCCTGAAATTAGGAGACTTTCTCTCTTTCTCGCTCGTTTTCTCAGCGAACAGATGACGAATAATGGCGCGAGCCGGGCTGCGCGGCGAACCCCGCGTTCGCCCTGCCAGCGGGAGGCATGGGGAGAGGTTAATTGGGGGACGGGGTTAGGAAAATAAAGCCCAAATATCAGTCAAAGGAAAGGAAAGAACACATTCTCACCAAACGTTACTCCAAAACAAGAGGGAGGTGAGGGAGGGAACGACGCCCGCTTTTTTAAAACCATATCGCCGCCTCGTGTCTCGACGGCCAGGCCGGCGGCGGGTTGCGGTGAGGACGCCCTGCCCTGCGTCGCGCCGTTTCGCTCCTCCATCACCTTCAGCCGGATAAATGTAACATTTAGCTGTTAAATCCAGCGGCTGAAGGATTCGTCTGTCGATGATTTAATTGCCCCGCAATTTTCTGCTGTCAAAAAAGCATCGTGTGCCGCTGATGAGCGCGAGCGAGGAGGAGTGCGAGAGTTAATTAGCGACCTCGTTAGAGACCTGGAAGTGTCTGGTGTGGCTATGGCCCCTTCTTACACTTTGTGCCCCAACCCCATCCCCCCATCACCACACTTGCACAGACACACACACACACACACACACACACACACACACTCTCCCATGTGAAACCTTGCACGCAGATGCACATATCCATTCAGTTGCTGCTTTTCGAATGATGCCACACTGTTTTTTTTATTATTTGTTTTGTTTTTGGGTGGGGTCGGTGGGCAGGGTTGGTGTGTGTGTGTGTGTGTATGTGTGTGTGTGTGTGTGTGTGTGTGTGTGTGTGTGTGGTGGGGGGAGAAGGGGATCCTCCCAATGAACAATATTATGATTTTAAATATTAAATATTATTTGTGAAGAATTACATTAATTATTTAATTTATTAATTAAGTATTGAACCTGAGCAAAACATGACCAGATCTGCCCATAGGTTTGCTTGTCAACAAATGACATGATGAAGAGTAAACCAACTGACCATTTGTTCCAAAAGTATTCATCCATCCATTATCTTTCATTCTCCCCTAGGATCGCTGGGGTTCCCCATGCCCCAGGGAAGAATGTTTTGGGCGCCGGGCAGATACACCTAGGACAGGGCGCCATTCTATCGCTGGGCACACACACACACACACACACACACACATATTTTATATAAGCCAATTCAGAGCATTTTACCTCACATCCTTCCCAATTCTGTCCGTAAAGTAGTATCACTAAGCAGTTTTAAGAAACTACTGAAGACGCATCTCTTTAAAAAATACCTGTTGTAAAAAAAAAAAGGGGGGGGCGCAGCATCAAATAACAATCAGGTTTGATGAATTTACAGTGTAGTTGGTTTTCTGCATAGCTTCTGACTTGTAATGTTCTCATTTGTAAGTCGCTTTGGATAAAAGCGTCTGCTAAATGACTAAATGTAAATGTAAATCCATGATTTTGAACTGTGGGAGGAAACCGGAGACCACAGAGGAAACCCACGCGGACACGGGGAGAACATGGTGGATTGTTTATGGTCAGTTCTGCAGAGACACTGATGCAGTTAGGGGGTTTTAGTGTAGTTTCATTTCTCCACCTCAGTAACACTGCTGGGATAGGAATAATGCACCAACCACATAATCCCTGCTCTGTGGTGCTACTATTGAGGTTCTGACCATTAGAACACAGTAAAGGGGACGTACACAGTATGTACTGTAGAACACAAACAGATGGACTACAGTCTGGAATTGTAGAACTACAAAGTCCATTTTTACGGAAGTGGAACTGAGAACATGGACTATTTCTTTTATATCTTTCTCTTCCAGTGTATTAGTGTATTATACAAATGCAACAGTGGCTATTTTTTTTGGATAACGCACCCCGTGTCACGCTGCCCATCTTGTAGCCGGGTGTGCTGGGAGAGGCTCAGTGGATGTATTAAACTGATTAGGAGAAGATGACAGAGCGTGCTGCTTGCTGATTACAGCTGAACTGTCTCATGAGTAGGAGCTAATTAGCCGAATAAAATGAATTGAAAGGCACAGTGGTGCGAGGCAGGCCTGTGTGGAGTGCTGTACTATCACACAGTGGGCCTTCAGAAGGCCTGATGTTCCTGCTCGAACAATTGTTCACGCTTCGCCTCGATGGCCAAATTAACGCTTCGGACTTTTCTTTTCAGCTACGATTCTTAAAAGATTTTAACAGCGTCGTTATGTGAGTGGAGGTGGAGTGTTAAAGTCTTTTTTCTGTGGGTTTTCTCCCACAGTCCAAAAACATGACTTCGAGGTAAGATGGATACTCGAGATTTCCCTTGTGTATATGGGGCAATCTCCCCATGTCCGCATTGGTTTCCGTCAGGATCTTCGGTTTCCTTCAACAAAAACAGGTATTCAAGGTAAATCCATTCTCTGGAGCCTCATTATGTGAGTGGAGGTTGAGTGTTAATGTCTTTTTTCTGTGGGTTTTCTCCCACAGTCCAAAAACATGACTTCAAGGTGAGATGGATACTCTAGATTTCCCCTGTATATATGGGGCAATCTCCCCATGTCCACATTGGTTTCCTCCAGGTTCTTCGGTTTCCTTCAACAAAAACAAGTATTCAAGGTGAATCCATTCTCTGGACTGTCCCTATCTAAACTGTCCTTATATAATGTGTGAGTGTGAGAGTAAGGGGGTATGCCCAGTGTTAGATTGGCACCCTGTGTTGGGTGGATCTGCCCAGCACCCAAAATCTTCTCCTCTGGATGGGCAACGGGAACCCCCCTCCCCTTTTTTATATACAAATGGACACACAGTTGCTACACTCAGTATGTTTAATCAGATTCAGTCATCAGATGCGTGTTTCCTTAGATAGACCCATTTTACACACACACACACACACACACACACACACACACACACACACATACACTGAGAGTGGTGGGCAGCCCGGTACACTGCGCCCAGGTAGCAATAGGGGTTAGGTGCCTTGCATAAAGGCACTTTAGCCATAGTACTTGCTGGGACCGGGAATCAAACCGAGGACCTTCAGATCACAAGGTTGGTTCCTTAAGCCCAAGATTCAGTAGAAATCTTGATAAAGTCCCAGCTTTGTGCTCAGATTCACCACTATTAAATACTGTAGTGGCGGCATGGTTAGCACGTCCGTCTCTCAGCGCTGGGGATCCAGGTTCGAATCCCGATCTGGGTGAAGTTTCCATGTTCTCCCCATGTCCATGTAGGTTCTCTCCGGGTTCTCTGGTTTCCTCCAAAAACAGGGATTTGAGGTAAATAGGCTGATCTAAATTGCCCCTATATAATGTGTGAGTGAGTATGTGCCTAGAGATGAATTGGCACCCAACTTTCTCCCTTAAATTGGCATATGGAACCCCCAGCGACCCTAATAGAAGATGTGAGTATTGAGACACACCCCTTAATCACTGATCGTAGTGGCTGATAATACGATTGAATCAGACGCATCCGTGCCGGGCCTGACCACACCTCGTTCCCGTGATTAATTAACAATAAAATGCACAATAATCTTGAGTGAATATTGCTTTATTATAACTTTGTATGTTAGTCTTTTAAATATTTATTTGTTCATCATTAGGTTTAATGATACACTGTACATTTCCTCTACCCCTTGTGTCTCAATAATTATGTCCATATTGTGATGCTATGGTGCAGCTTTATATCAATTGTTCCTAACAAAGCCTCCAAAATACCCTGGTTACAAACCAGCAGCAACCGAAAAGGGTCAGCAGGAACATCAGAGTTGTTTGTTTTATTATACCTGATTAATTACCTAATTAATACCTAATCACTATTGGGGCTTATGTTTTGACACGTTATGTCAGCTCTGTCGCAACCTGTTATTACGTAGCATGAGGTTAAAGATGCAGTTTTTCATTTCGGCTGTTGGGAAGGCAGTGGGGCGCAACAACCAATTCATCCACTGAAGACCGGATTATTAATCTACTTTGTCTTCATTTGCACCTCAGGTTTTTTTTTTTTTTGTTCCCAAGGTTTGTGTTTAGAATGATGAGAAAAGCAAATAACCAAAAAATTGATGTTCGTCTGTTGGGACACCTACAAATCACACCCGCAGGACCCAGATTCATTATGTTGCATAAGGTCCTTTACCGGAAGCATTTATCCAAGTATCTCGACCTGGTTAGGGTCAGAAAACAGTGTTTTGCCATACAGAACCCTTGGAGCTATAAGGGTTAAGGGTTTTGCTCATGGACCTACATGGGTAACTTTGAACCCCAACCTTCAGAATTCCAGCCCTTGTGTCATTTCATCTCATTTATCTTCTGCTTTATCCTCCACTAGGGTCGCATGAGGTTCCCATCCAGAGGAGAACATTTCGAGTGCTGGGCAGATAGACCCAGTACAAGGCGCTAGTCTATTTCTGGGCACACACTCACTCACACAGATGCACACACAAATATGGGGCAATTATGAGCATTTAATTTACCTTGAATCCATGTCCGTGTGGGTTTTTCTCCAAATTGCCCCATACAGAGTGTGCCCAGCGATAGATTGGCATCTTGTACTGAGCGTATTTGCTCAGCGCCCGAAACGTTCTCCCCTGGATGGGCATGGGGAACACCCCCCCCCCCATGACCATAGTAGAGTATAAAGCCCTTAACCCTCATTTTTTTTGGGGTTCTGTATGACGCTAAACCTGTACTCTGACCCCAACTATCAAGTCACTTTGGCAAAAGTGTCTGCAAAATGACCTTATCATGTAAAAACCCTCCTTTTTGGGTTCTATCCCATTTAATACTCAGGATTATAGAAACTACTGTTATATTTGAATAAATCGCTGAGAAACCCTCAACCCGGTAAAGAACACTCTGCGGTCATTGCGGATTTGTTAATTGAGGTCTGTGACTCCTAATATCCTCCTCAATTTCTTTTTGCACAACCTTGCGGTAACCTAAAAAGTCATTGTAAACCCTCCATACAGGCAAAGAACATGCAAATCCACCTAAGACAAATGTGTCCCCTTGCGTTAAAGCAAAGTGCTAAGGTTATTTAAGCTTCCATCTATCATGCCTTTAATCAGCATGACACAGACTTGCAGTGGCTTCATCCACATCGATAAGTCTGTATTAACTTCAGCGCTGATAAAAGCAGCAAGGCAACCGATAAAACATTCACCAAGTAAACACCGACTGAATTAAAGTCCTTCAGCCCTCTGGACTTCGCCGGATATAGCGTGACCGTATATGACCTTCAGTTAAAGGTCACTGGGGGCATGGGGCTGGCATAAAGATGATGGTTGGATGGAGTTTGAGACAAATGGAGAATAGGTATCACATCCCTATATATATAAATTATATAATTATATATATATAATATATATATTTATATATGTATATTCATTCATTCATTCATTCATTATTTTCCGCTTTATCCTCTACTAGGGTCGCGGGGGGGTTCCCTATGCCCACAGGGCGCCAATCCATCGCTGGGCACACACTCACTCACACAAGCACACTCTATATGGGGTAATTTGGAGAATTCAATTAACTTGATCCATGTTTTTGGACTGTGGGAGGAAACCGGAGAACCCGGAGGAAACCCACGCGGACACGGGGAGAACATGGAAACTCCACCCAGATTGGGATTCGAACCGGGAATCCCTAGTGCTGAGAGGCGAACTACTAAGCCACCGTGCCGCCTATATATGTATATATATATATATATATATATATATATATATATATATATATATATATATATATATATATATATATATATATATATATATATATATATATATATATATATATATATATATATATATATATATATATGTATAAAATTTAGGCACTGTATA
>JAFMOD010000114.1:1494093-1562890 GCA_019802435.1 Corydoras maculifer
AGATCATGAGGTATTTTTATAGTGTACCCCCTTCTTGACCCTTGTTTGTGATGATGTCTCCAACAAACAGTGTAAACGTTAATTTACGTTTAAATGGTTGCTTCTTGGTGTTTTTTTTTTTTTTTTTTTTTTTGGGGGGGGGGGGGGGATATTCTTTCATTAAACTACCAGAGAGAAAAAAAAATCAGAAAACACCAAACAGAACACCGAAATCTAAGTTTTCCCTGCACACAATAACACTTAATCACTCTCTCCACCAATCACAGTGTTTGCTGCTCAAACCAGTAGAGGTGGTAAGACATCTTGAGTCGCTTCTCGGTGGTTGTACAGAGTATATAAACCTATGTACTATGTATGTATAGATTATGTATAGTGTAAACATTAATTTACGTGTAATGGCACAGCACAATTGAAATAGCAGTCTGCCAAAGTTAGACAGTACTAGGCTCTCAAAGGGAATGGCAAGTGACGCACTGATTGGTTTATTGTACGTGACGCCCAAATCACATCCATGAATCATGTCGTCACATTTGCAAAGACACAGAGTTGCGGGGTACGTAGATGAAAAAAGATCATGAAAATACGCTAAAGATCATGAAAATACAGCCTCTTGAGTTGATTTTGGTGGTTGTAAAGCTTAAACCTCCGCAGGTTCCTAAAGAGTAAGAATAATGAATGTGATGATTATCGAAGCAACACACACACACACACACACACACACACACAGTATCAGGTTCGTGATAATGATACTTGAAAACAGTGTTAAAGTTAATTTACGTAAAATCGGTTCAAATAAAGCCGTTAAAATAGCAATCCGCCAAAGCCAAACTGCATGAGGCACTTAAGGGGAATCACTAGTGACATGCTGATTTGTTATTTGCACGTGACGCCCAAATCACATCCATGAATCACGTCAACTCACGCTATATATATATATATATATATATATATATATATATATATATATATATATATATATATATATATATATATATATATATATAGTTGTGAGGTGCATGGTTTATGACTCAAAAAATGTTGTAGAATACAAAGTGTGAATTTGTATAAGACACACACACATACACACATTTGCTGTAACTAATAATTCAAAATCTAATTATTATAAAACAACCAACCCAGAGAAAAATATAGTATAGTAGTCTAGTATATGTGTGATAATTTCAGTAAATATATGAAATATAAAATCGTATAAATTAATATAACACACTTACCCTGTTAATAAACCAATAATGAAAGAGCATCTTCTAATGGACGAACTAAATTACTGGTCAAAAGCAACTATGATGTCATATCCCTAATATAACAAGCCATGAGTAGATTGTTTGTCATACGTTTATTATATGTTCCTCTACTCAGTAACTATTCATTTCACCATGCCATGATTGCAGCCTTCGTGCCGAGGTAATAACAATAAATCTACATGGACAAACGCTACCAGATGTGAAGCGATGCCTCGCGAGCGGTAAATCACAGCCTGGTGTATTAGTAAATCCGCGAGGTGTGTGTTTGCAGCTTGACAGCCATAAAGCGCGAGTTAAGGTGAGCGAGTGTGATCCTTCTGGATGTGGTGGTGTCAAAACAAAGCAGGTTCCTTTAAAATGGCCTGCTGCACCCCACACCCGTACCCGTACCCGCACCCCCGCCTCCTCCGGCCCTTGTACCGGCCTGCGTCTCGTCTCTGTCATTAGCTTTGCACACTGTCTCTGAAGAAATGTTTTTTTTTCCCCATGTTCTTCTTTAAATCAGGTCTTTGTCACTTTTAATGAACACACATTTCACACCTGGCCTTCAAAAAATATACACATATTCAAAAATAACCACTTGCCCTGTTTGAGGTGTTGGTGTGTGTGTGTGTGTGTGTGTGTGTGTGTGTGTGAGAGAGAGAGAGAGAGAGAAAGGGGGAAGAGAAAGAGGTGTAAGGAAAGGTGTGATTTCATTAAAACAACGAGTGCACCGGCAAAATGGTTCTATCCGAATCAAATAAAAGGAAAACCAAAATTCAAAAGGGATTCGTAATTCGTTTCATAATCATCAGGCCTTTCATTGTTTATATTTATTAAATTATTTATATAAATATTATTGGATGGCCATAATGGCTGAGTGGTTAACATGTTTGCCTCTCAGCGCTGGGGATGCAGGTTTGAATCCCAATCTGGGTGGAGTTTCCATGTTCTTCCCATGTCCGTGTGGGTTTCCTCCGGGTTCTCCAGTTTCCTTCCACAGTCCAAAAACATGGATCAAGGTCAATTGAATTGTCCAAATTGCCCCATATAGAGTGTGTCTGTATGAGTCAGTGTGTGCCCAGTGATAGATTGGCGCCCTGCCCAGCGCCTGAAACGTTCTTCTCTGGATGGGCATAAGGAACCCCCCCGCGACACCGCGAGGATAAAACTGAAGATAATGGATGGATGGATGGATGGATAGATAAATTGCCCCATTGTATTGCCAAGTATATTTGCCCAGCGCCTGACAATAAGATGGAACATATTAACAAAATCAGAGCTAATCGAAGTGAAAACAGGAATGAAACCTGTAAGACACGTTTCCCAAACCTAAGTCACTGAACCCAATGACCTGTTCCTCACTGTTCTACACAGTGTTAGTAACTGTGGAGCTGTAGGCTTCATTTCTCCGCACCTGTAAGCAAAGAGGTGACCTGAAACAGCCAACCTTATTATGATTACTGGACGGAACCTGGATATTTATTGGACCGGCGGTCCTGCAGGACACCATTAATGGACTTACATATAGTTTTCCAGTTGTAAAATATAGTCACTATCTGTACATGGCTGTCCTACACTGTTGCTGCTGCCCAGCCACTCAAGGAGGATGAGTCTTGATCCTCCCAAGGTTTCTTCCTTAAAATAACAACATAACAGAGAGTTTTTTCTTGCCACTGTCGCTTCGGCCTGCTCTTTGGGGGTTTAAAGGCTTTTAACTCTGTAAAGCTGCTTTGGGACAATATACTGTTGTAAAAAGCGCTTTATAAATATATTACTTGAACTTGAACTTATTCAAATAAGTGCGCCCTGTTGGGCTGAGTACCATTCTGTACCTCCCTGTAAATTGGTGAGAATGCTTTTGGTTGGAAATGGCGGTAATGTTCAACCATTAATGTGTTGAGCATGGCTGCGAGTGCGACTGCGCTGGAAAACGTGAGAGCGACATGCTAACTGCATGCCTTAGGTCGACCGAGCTGCGACGTGTGTAGCAGTGGTGCCGCGGTAGGAGGGGTGGTATGTAGCATCATGCACCTCAAAGGACCGAAAATTCCTTTAATTTTCTGCACAAAGCCACAAATTACCGAAATGACACCTTTGTGAACGGGCCCGAGTGGAAAATCCCTGTCTGATTCATTCGATAGGCTAAAAGGTGCTCGCGAGGGGGGGGCGGGGGCCGTGACCCGACTGGGAGAACAGCTTCCTAAAGAGGACTTCCTCTTCTCCTTATAAACGCCGCAGACAAGTTCGGCAGATGACAAGCACCAATCTATCACTAAGCAGCGGATGAATGGGTCTAATTTGCTGGCAGGTCTATTCTGCGATGGCTTGATAAAATACACAATATAGACCGAAATAAATAAATGAAAGGCTTAATCAGGGGGGGTGGGGGGGGGTGTTATAAATCCCAAACCTCTCACCAAAGCCAAACTGGAATGCCTTATTTAAAGAGACTGAGCAAAGTAGACAAAATAATGTAGTCTCATTTTATTATTCATTCCATCCATCCATTATCTTCCGCTATATCCTCTACTAAGGTCACGGGGGGTTGGATTCCCCATGCCCATCCAGGGAAGAAACATTTTGGGCGCTGAGCAGATCCACCCAGAACAGGGGGCAATTAATCCAGTGATCGGTGAGCACACACTAACTCACTCACACAAACGCACACTATGGGGCAATTGAGAGCATTCAATTTACCTTGACTATGTTTTCGGAATAGGGTAGAATTTTTCGCCTTTCGGCGCTAAGGATCCAGGTTTGAAACCCAATCTGGGTGGGTTTCCTCCCACAGTCTAAGAACATAGTAAATTAAATGCTCTAAATGGCTCCATATAGTTTATGTATGTGTGTGTGCGTGTGTGTCTATGTGTATGTTTATATATATGTTGTGGGTGCATGTGTGTGTGTATATATATATATATATATATATATACACACACACAGACACAGTCATACATACATGTACACATACACACACAGACGCACCCACAAACAAACACACACATATATACATAGACACAGACATACATACATGTACATGTACACACATGCATATATACACACACACACATATATATATATATATATATATATATATATATATATATATATATATATATGTGTGTGTGTGTGTGTATGTATGCATGCATGTATGTGTACATGTGTGTGGGACTTTGTGTGTGAAAAATTTAAGACATTTAAAGCAGAACCAGAACACTAAATTCATCCGCGTTGTTGGAACCGTTCCGTTTTATCTGCAGCCTAAAAGGCGCGTTGATGATGGCAGTTAATGGAAAGGTCTTTTTATGTAAAGCTGGTGAACTTCAACTCTGTCTGCCAATATTTACATTATTATATCTGTTGACTTTTTAATATTGCAAAGTGTAATCTGTTTCTATAAATACTTCATTCATTTGCAGAACCTAGAGAAGAATAATGAGAACATTTTATTGTACTATTTAAGAAGCAGCCAACCAGGAACCCATAAGGCATCATTTTATTCAAGCTCCACTTTTATATACTTATCCTCATCGCACTCGAGAACGTGGATGAAGTTCACTCTCTGGTTTACGAGTCTTTCGTTACTCTAGTCAGCTTATGTATCCCAACTTGGCTGATCCTGTGTTCTGACACCAGCCATCATGATGCAGCACCCTGGTGTCTTATGGTTAGCACCTCTTCCTCTCAGCGCTGGGGAGCCAGGTTCGAATCCTGATCTGGGTGGAGTTTCCATCTTCTCCCCGTATCCGCAAAATCCTTATTTGAAGGGACAGAGCAAAGTAGACAAAATACTTTAGTCTCATTTTATTATTCATTCATTCATCTATTATCTTCTGCTTTATGCTCTATTAGGATGGCGGGGGTGTTCCCCATGCCCAGCCAGGGGAGAACACACGGGGTCAGCCATGACGCAGAACTCTGGTGTGTAATGGTTAGCACATCCTCCTCTCAGCACTGGGGATCCAGGTTCGAATCCTGATCTGGGTGGAGTTTCCATGTTCTTCCCGTATCCGTGTGGGATGCTCTAGGTTCTTCAGCTTAAAAAAATCATGAATTTAATGTATATTGTTTGTTAAAATTGCTCCAGTATAGTGTGTGTGTGTGTGTGTGTGTGTGTGTGTGTGTGTGTGTGGATAGATTGGCGCCCTGCTCCGGGTGTATTAGCCCAGCATCTGAGACGTTCTTTTCTGGATGGGCAGTGAAACCCCTCCCCCATGACCCTAGTATAGAATTAAGCGGAGGATAATGATGCATGTTCTTCTGTTTAATCATCTAGGAGGGGTCTCGATGCCCATGGGCACTGGGCAGATACACCCAGCACAGAGCGCCAATCTATCACTGGGCACACACTCACTCACACAGAGAAACTATATAGGGGCAATTTAGAGCAACCAATTCACCTTGAATCCACGATAAAACCCACGTGGACTTAGAGATTAGCACAAATGTCTCTCAGCACTACCCAATCCCATGTGGGTTTTCTCCGGGTTCTCTGTATTCCTCCCACAGTCTAAAAAGACTATATAGGAGCTATTTAGAGCAGCCAATTCACCTTGAATCCATGGTTTTGGACTGTGGGAGGAAACCAGAGAACCAGGAGGAAACCCAGACAAGGGAGAACATGGACACCACCCAGATTGGTATTTGAACCTGGATCCCCAGCGCCGAGAGGCGGACGTTAGGCGTGCTAACCACTAAGCCGTATAAAGTACATAAAGTAGCTCATATTCTCAAGCGGCCATACTGATCAACATGACATTGCCCCATTACATCTGAGCAAAGCGCCCGTCCAACCTTGTGGCCTCCCATTCATTCCGTTTAGATGATGCTTTTAGCGTGATTTGTACCTTTTATAGATTTTCCCACAAACAAGATCAATCTTCCCTCAAAACGTTTTCTTTATCCATTCACACAGATTATGAAAAATGTATTAATTACTATGAAAGCCCGCGTCCACTATCATGTCGTTTAATCTTATCAGAGGGACTGATTTACGAGCCCCTCAGCTTGGGAGTGATGCTGCTGAGTCGAGAAAGATGTCGGTTGACCTTCCGTAACCCCGATCGCAGCGACGGCTCCCAGGATTTATGAAGCCGTTGGACATTACTCATCGATGATCTACTCTATCCTTCACTTCAGCAACAACCTTCGGAGTACAACAACAACGCTCCAATGGAATGCGTTGAGAACCGCTTATGATTCGTACCTGGGCTGTGATAACTGCTGGAACGAGGACAGCGATGTTCCATTAGTCATTTATCTCAGTGTTTAGGGTGTAGGGTGGCACGGTGGCTTAGTGGTTAGCATGTTCTCCTCTCAGCGCTGGGGATTCCCGGTTCGAATCCTAGTCTGGGTGGAGTTTCGATATTCTCCCCGTGTCCGCATGGGTTTCCTCCGGGTTCTTCGGTTTACTCCCACAGTCCAAAAACATGGTTCAAGGACAATTTTCTGGACCATATACTGTGTGTGTCAGTGTTTGAGTAAGCGTGTGCCCAGCGATAGATTGCCACCCTGTCCTGGGTGTATCTGCCCTGCGGCCAACCGATGGGACCCTGGAAGAGGATAAAGCAGAAGATAATGGATGGATATATATATATATATATATATATATATATATATATATATATATATATATATACATACATATACGGGCAGCACGTGGCTTAGTGGTTAGCACGTTCTCCTCTCAGCGCTAGGGATTCCCAGTTTGAATCCCAATCTGGTTGGAGTTTCCATGTTCTTTTTGTGTCCATGGGTTTCCTCCAGGTTCTCCAGTTTCCTCCCACAGCCCAAAAACATGGATCAAGTGAAATGAATTCTCCAAATTGCCCCATATGGAGTGTGTTTGTGTGAGTGAGTGACCCTAGTAGAGGATAAAGGCAATTTTTAAAGTTATTGGGGGATCAAATACCTATTTCCTCCACTGTATATATATATATATATATATATATATATTCTTGTATGAAGAGAGACCAGTCAGTCAGTCAGACAGTAACAAGTCCCGTCGACAAGATACTCTTTCCCTCTTCCCACATTTTCCTCTGACTGACATCTCTGACATATAGAATAGTTCATCTATTCCCCAGGTGACAGGCAGAGAGCGGGTTTTTTTTGTCTTCAGTGTTCTTTAGCGTGTGATCAGGGATCCTTGTCGCCCCTGCTAAATTTAGCACTGGTGGCAATTAGCGTCGGAGTCGTACAGTCACTCCTGACATGGCTGACAAACAGTCAAGCAGCTTAACAAGTCAGAAATGACGGAGTGCTGCCGGGACGGAACGAACGGCAGCCGCAGTGTGACTGAAGTTCAGTCTGTGTGAGACTGACACGAACCCAAAGCTCGTTCCCCTCCTCGGTTTGGCTCGGGTTTGTCACATGTGAGATTTGAATGGCAGTGCACCAAGGCATGTCAGCGCACTGACAGAGGAGCACGGGACATCATTGGTGTTTGAAGTGAATTGCAAAGGGTCAAAATGAGGTTCTGAGTGGGTTGTACACTGATTACATATGATGAAGTAAAGTCACTATGTACCCTGTGAGGGTAGCAGGTTGAACATTTGGAGAGAATGGAATACACTATGCACTGAATTAGACACAGTCGACGATGAATAGGGTCATAAGGGGGTTCTCTATGTCCATCCAGGTCAGAATGTTTCGGGTGCTGAGCAGATACACCCAGGTCAGGGCGCCAATCCATTGCTGGACGCGGACCTCATCCAACGGTAGGACATTTCAGAGACTGGACAGATAGACCCAAGACGGATTGGCAGTCCATCGCTAGAAATACTTATTTTTATATAGACACACATTGCCAATCCAATGGGGAACTTTTCAAGTGCTGAGCAGATGCACCCAGGTTGGGGTGCCAATCCATCACTGGACACACTCCCACACATTATCCATCCATTATCTTCCGCTTTATCCTCTACTAGGGTTGCGGGGGAGCTCCCCATGCCCATCCATGGGAGAATATTTCGGGCGGACAGGACAGGGTGCCAATCGTTCACTGGGCACACACATACACACACAGACACACACAAACACACTCTATATGGGGCAATTTGGAGACGTCACTTGACCTTGAGCCATGTTTTTGGACTTTGGGAGGAAACCGGAGAACCCGATCTACTGGCCATAAAATCTTAATCCATTATCTATCCATTAACTTCCGCTTTATACTCTACTACAGTCGCAGAGGGGTTCCCCATGCCCATCCAGGGGAGAACGTTTTGGGTGCTGGGCAGATACACCCAGTACAGGGCGCGATTCTATCACTGGGTACACACTCACTCACACAGACACACTCTATATGGAGTAATTTTAAATGACCTTAAGCCATGTTTTTGGACTGTGGGAGGAAACCCAGACATGGGGAGAACATGGAAACTTGAACTTGGAATCCCTAGCGCTGAGAGGAGAACATGCTAACCACGAACCCACCGTGCCGCCCCCACACATTATATAAAGACAATTTAGAACAGCTAATTTACCTTAGTCCATGTTTTTGGACTGTGGAACGAAACCTGAAAACCCGGAGGGAACCCATCCAGACCTGGGGAACATGAAAACTCCCAGATTGGGATTTGAACCAGGACCCCTATTGCTGAGAGGTGGATGTGCTTACTTCTACGCCACCGTGCCGCCCGTAATGATTGGTGTAACCAAGGACAGATTTCTCAATCCCCCAAATTTGCCGTAAACACAAGCTGCATTCGTAATCAACTCCTTCTTCCTCCCTCATTCTTCCTCCTCCAGTCATCCAGACACTCGCATATGAACCTGTGGCATAAATTTGTCCGGCGTGATTCAGCTCGCAGCGGCAATCGCAACATCCTGCAACTCCGAACTCCAGGAGCGCAGGCATCCCCAAAAGTCAACTCAACCCACACACATACCCGCGAATTCAGCTCTGTCAGAGGATGAGTAGTACACTCTCTCTCACACCCTCTCTCTCTCTCTCTCTCTCTCTCTCTCTCTTCTCTTTTTCTGTTGTCTTATCTTTTTCCCATACCAGTCTCCAGCTCTCTCAGAACCGCTGAGCATGTTTGACCTTAAACCGTGACTCCGTCTTTACACTGTCAGCTCCAGTGTGGCTTCTCAGGGCCTGCCAGATCTGCGCCTGCGAAATATCTCCTGACAGTCCGTCATCCATCAGACGCGACGTTTTCTCTGTACGTCTATTAATAATTGAGCGGCGCTGAAGATGGCGGGATGCGAGGCGAGGCGCGGTGCATGGGGAGTTTAGAAGTTGCGAGGCGGTTTAGGCTAAATGCCACTTCTCTCGCTGGGAAATCTAACAGCGAGGGCGAGTGCACCTTGTTAGCTCTAGCTCGAGGGTGCACTTATGCTTTCTTCTTAAAGTCCTGCTGTAAAGAAGACAGACTGTAAATAAGTGACTGTATGGAGGAGAGAATGCAATTTCAACCCCAACCATGACAGGAAGCAGCTTTCGAACAAACAAACCTGAATAACTTTTACCTATTAATTGACAAAGCCTTGTTTATACACAGTAGCAGTCAGGCATCATGGAAACGGTTGCCATGTGTTGGAAAAATGCATTGAATGCTGGTTTTTGAGACTCACACCATTCTTGGAGCAGATGTACATATGGATACTTAAGCATCAACACTGTGTGCATAGTAGCTCGGTGGTTAGGGTGTCAAGCTAGCAATCTGAAGGTTGGAGGTTCAAATCCCAAGTCTACCCAGTGCACTAAAGTTACCACTGTTGGCAAGGCCTTTAAGCAGCATTAGGATTTCTGAAATCATGTGGGGAAACCAAATTGCCCCATATAGAGTGTGTCTGTGAATATGTGCTCAGCGATAGACTGGCGCTCTGTCCTGGGTGTATCTGCCCAGCGCCTGAAACGTTCTCCCCCGTTTACCTTTTACCTATTAATTGACAAAGCCTTGTTTATATACAGTAGCAGTCAGACATCATGGAAACGGTTGCCATGGGCTGGAAATATACATTCAATTCTGATGCAGGACTGCTGGTTTTTGAGGCTCACACCATTCTTGGAGCAGATGTACATACGGATACTTGAGCATCAAGACTGTGTGCATAGTAGCTCGGTGGTTAGGCTGTCAAGAAAGCAAGGTTGGACGTCTGAAGGTTGGAGGTTTAAATCCCAAGTCCACCCAGTGCACTAAAGTTATCACTGTGGGCAAGGCCTTTAAATTTAAGTCATCCGTTTTGCCTTCTGTACTTGCACACAGAGGAATTGCTCATCCACATTTAACTCGACTGTGCAGTGGAACACTGAGTGAAGTGAGCACACACGTTAGGGTTAGGTGCAAGGGAGAATGTTTAGTGCGCTGGGCATATACACCCCTGAGATCCAATCCATCGCTGGACACATACCTGTCAGTTCCCCATGCTCATCTAGGCGAGAACATTTCGGTCACTAGGATCCAGGACAGGGCATTAATGGGGTTTGGTGCTTTGTCCAAGGACATTTCAGCCATAGTACCTGCTGAGGACTATCAGGACTTGAACCAGAAAACTTCAGGTCACAATGCTGGTTCCTTAACTACTTCCCTACTATTGCCCTAAACCCTCATTGCTCTGTATTTTGTCTGACCCCTCAAAACTGGGACCCTTGCAAGTCGCTTTGGACCTGATGTAATGTAAAAGTAATGCATGAAGTACACACTGATGCCTATTACACACCGGAATGCATCCCATGTTGTTAAAGGCAGTTAGATCACATTGTTGCGTGAGCTGATGTTTAATGGGAACATTAACTTCCGCTCTTGACCCATATCGAAATGCCTTTCTGCATCGTGTTGCGCCTACACGATGGGCTAATTGGATAATTGCATGATTGACTTTGTTCCTATTGGGGCTGTGTTTATTCACAAGCCTTTAAACAGTCAGCATTAGTATGAATATGTATCTGACTTTCAATCTTTAATTGTTTTTTTTTTTTTTTTTTTTTGTTCTGTAAGTAATAAGGTCCAGGTTGCCATCGTTCCTTTTGCCTGAAGTCTCCAACGGTTTAATTTAGTGCTAATCAGGAAATGGCCTGCTGTTTATATTCATCCGTATATTTCTATTGATGGTACAAGATTTGGGGCGGCACGGTGGCTTAGTGGTTAGCACGTTCGCCTCTCAGGGCTAGGGATTCCCGGTTCGAATCCCAACCTGGAGTTTCCATGTTCTCCCTGTGTCCACATGGGTTTCCCACAGTCCAAAAACATGGATCAAGGTCAATTAAATTCTCCAAATTGCCCCATATAGAGAGAGAGTGTGTGTGTGTGTGTGTGTGTGAGCCCAAAAAGTTCCCCCTGGATGGGCATGAGGAACCCCCTGCGACCCTAGTAGAGGATAAAGTGGAATATAATAAATGAATGAATCATTCATTCATTAATTATCTTCCGCTTTGTCCTCTATTAGGGTCACGGTGGGGTTCCCCATGCCTATCCAGGGGAGAACGTTTCGGGCGCTGGGCAGATAGACCCAGGACAAGGCGCCAATCCATCGCTGGGCACACACTCACACACACACTCTTTATGGGGCAATTTGGAGAACTCAATTGACTTGATCCATGTTTTTGGACTGTGGGAGGAAACCGGAGAACCCGGAGGAAACCCACGCGGACACGGGGAGAACATGGAAACTCCACCCAGATGGGAATTCGAACCGGGAATCCCTAGTGCTGAGAGGCGAATGTGCTAACCACTAAGCCACTATAAAATCCACTATAAATAATTTGTTCTGTTTTCAGTATTAAACACTCCATTGATTTTTTAATAAACTGTGTTTTAATAAATTAATTGGCTTTAAATGAAAATGGGTACCACAGTCGTCATCGTTTTTGGATTCCACCAATTGTTTGTGGACGGATTAGCATCGAAAACGAAGCTTCCACTGTGCATAAATGTCAGAGATGCAGGTTCTCATCACTACAAGCGCATGCATTGCCACGCCAGTCCCAACATTTAGGCTCACGCCCAACTTAAGGCTTTTGAGAAGCCTTCACAATGTAACAATCAGTCAAAAGCGTATCTCTCATTTCTCCTTCTGTTCACGTAGCATTCACCTATGAGGATTGCCTTACTCTCTCCCTCTCTCTCTAATTAAGTAGCCTTTAAGCATTTCCCCGCAGAGAGCTCAGTGCCAGAACAAAGCCGCCATTGTTTGGCTTTTTTTCGTTGTCTTCTTCTTCTCCCGATGCCTGGGCAGCGAGGGGCTCCTTACGTTACGGCAGGCCGATAGTGCAGTCCTCGAGGGGCTTCTGATTGAGTCGCTGCTCGGCTCGGCCCTGTCTGCACGGTGGCTGGCTGTGTGTGGGGAGAGCGTTTAATGAGAGAATGATTGCTGTGTTCACCGCTGACTGTTCAGGGATGGGTCATCTGGTGATGTGGAGAGGCTCGTCTGATCAGAGAGGACAATGATCCGAGGAAACTGGAGAGGAAGAGCCCCAGCTTCCCACCGAGGCGCAGGCCAGCAGCTAATGACCTGAAGTGAGCGTTTCCCTGAGAGCACGGTGCATACGCAAGTTCAGCTCTGTTTACAACACAACCTCCTCTAATTGGGATGCTCCAGGTTTCTTTTTACTACATCAAGCACCTTGTGACCTGGGTATGGCGCTGTGGTGGATGTTTGTGTACAGCATGAGTGTGTAATGATATGAGCGATGTGAATTCACTAAGCAATCCAAACAAAAACCTTCAATATTGGGGTATGAATTGGGGTTTTTGAAATATCAGACTTCAACGTCACAATCAAGGGTGGCACGTTACTTAGTGGTTCCAATCCCAATCTGGGTGGAGTTTCCATGTTCTCCCCATGTCCACCTGAGTTTCCTCCAAGTTCTCTGGTTTCCTCCCACTGTCCAAAAACATGGATCAATGGGGAAAACCCCCACGACCCTAGCACAGGATTAAGCGAAAGATAATGAATGAAATTATCTGATCTCATTATCTTCATCTTAATCCTCTACTAGGGTCATGTGGGGTTTCCCTATACCCATCCAGGGGAGAATGTTTTGGGTGCACTGTGCAGATACGCTTAGGAAGGGCACCAATCGCTGGTCATACACTCTCTCAATCACTCACTCACACACTGTAAGGGCAATTTAGAGCAGCCAATTTATCTTGAATCCATGTTATTCAGATCAGGATCAGAACCTGGGTCCCCAGCATCCAGGGTTATTCTCCACTCTTTGTTTTATATGTACTGGGATGGGCTCTAGCCATCATGATCGGGATAATCAGCTTAAAAAAGAACTTTTAAGTCATGATTGGTTGGAACACCCTACATATAGTTATAGTTTTTATAAATTTGTGTTTAAACTCAAAATATTATGATTTCATTGTATTCATTCCTCTGTTTTGCATGATGTTCCGCTCTGGACGCAGCTTGCAGTCACTCATTCATTTACACATAGAGACTATTTAAAGCAGCCCATACAAAGTCGTATAATAAGTGAAGTTTGGAATAAAGGTCACGGCTTAATCCCCTCCCACTTCCTTATCACCTGTCAATATATTCCTGTATCTTCCCTCGGTGCACCGTCATGCATTTTTTACACTCACCTCCTTCCCCTTTCACTCCCGCACATTTCTTCTAATAAGCAGCTGACTTCTAGCTGGAGCAGCCCCGGACTCCCAAGTTCTCCGACTTGTTTCTCACCACTGTTCATGCCAAATGACATACCTCTGGAAGCGTGGAGCTTTTTGGCACCTGTGGTTCCTGCTGCAGTGCTGATACCACCCCCGCCAAGAGGACATGGTCTGGAGGGCATAAAGAGCAAAAAGTTGCACCTTCACATATCCATGTATTCAGAATAAACCTGGATACATAAAAGACAGTCCCTTTAAGGTAAATTGAGAACATACCAAACCCTCAGATCCAGTTAATAGAGCCATGTGACATCACTACAAACCATTCCAGTGTCATTTTATTAAATCTGTACTTCGGTGGCTGATCACTGAATGGCTGTATATATATATATATATATATATATATATATATATATATATATATATATATATATATATATATATATATATATGAGGGTTCAAATCCCGGTGAGGGTTCAAATCCCGAGTCCACTGAAGTTACCTAGGTGGCACTTGAGCAATGCTCATAAACCTTATTGGTTCAAAAGTGCTGAATCATGACATCTGAACCCAACCCTCAGACTGGGATACTTTTAAGTTAAAAGTGTTTGCTAAATGACCTTACCCAGGTGATTTTATGGCCTAATGATTAAGTTAAACTAGTAAAACTAGTAATCCCTTACTAAAACTGTTTTTATTTGCAAAAGCCAAAATTTTTGCAAGGGCGGCACGGTGGCTTAGTGGTTAGCATGTTCTCCTCTCAGCGCTGCAGATTCCCGGTTTAAATCCCAATCTGGGTAGAGTTTTCATGTTCTCCCTGTGGGTTTCCTCCAGGTTCTCCAGTTTCTCCCACAGTCCAAAAACATGGCACAAGGTCAATTGAATTCTCCAGATTGCCCCATATATAGTTTGTCTGTGTGAGTGAGTGTGTGCCCAGTGATAGATTGGCATCCTGTCCTGGGTGTATCTGCCCAGCGCCCGAAACGTTCTCCCCTGGATAAGCATGGGGAACCCCCCTGCGACCCTAGTAGAGGATAAAGTGGAAGATTATGAATGGATGGAAAATATTAGCATGCTAGGCTTCCTCTTTGCTACTTCTGCTAGCGTCATTGCTAGATCTCATTCAGGTGAGGCGAAACTTTGAAGCTGTTCTCTGATCTTCTCTTTCTACTCTCCACATGCTTTGTACTGGCTAAGCAGAGGAGGCAAACACACAAACCATCTCAGCACACTTTTAAAATAATCATCACAAGACAGCTAGCGAGAGACTGAGAGAGACATACACATGCGCAAAAAAAAAGCGAGAGGCTGTGGAGAGAGTGATGGGTAACAGAAGGCTCAGAGCACACGGTGAGAGTGTGTAAATTTTTCATCCTGGCTCTAGGATCAGGATGGCAGAGGATTGCAGGGCAGGATTAGCAGCTCTAAGCCCTAACAAGGACTACGGAGATACTGCAGGAGAGGCGCGGATCAAAAGGAGCAGGATTCCATACCATCCCGAAACCCTCGCAACGGCTAATTATGCAGGCCTGGGATCTCCTCCAAAAAAAAAAAAAAAAAAAAACGTCCCCCTTTCACACAAATATGAGAACAATGTGTGCCGCCGCTTTCCCATAGCCTCTGTAATTCTCAGCATCGGGTCAAGATGATACAAGATGCTGAGGAATCATGCTTCATGCCTCACTTGCTGATTCCTATATCACTTGAAAGCTCAGTCGCTTTATGGAACAAATGTTGTCTGTACGAGACACTGGCAGCAAAGCAAAACGGGACAGTCATTTAATAAAGAACGTTATATGGATTAATATCGCATGATTATTAGATTTCTATCTTTTATTTAGTCTCCTAGACCTTCAAGTACCTAGTGGCACGATTGGGTGACCTTAGTGTGAAAGAACTTGACTGACCCATACATAGACCTGATCATAACTCCATCAAACATGTTCATGGGTTGGACTAACAGATATTGTGAGCAGGCTTCCCTCATCTAACATTAGTGTCAAGATGATACAAGATGCATCATGCCTCAATTGTTGATTCCTACATCACTTCAAAGCACAGTCACTTTATGGAACAAATGTTCTGTCTGTACGAGCCACTGGCAGCAAAGCAAAACGGGACAGTCGTTTAATAAAGAACGGTATATGGACACAGGTATTAAGCCACATCGCTTTATTATTAAATTTCTATGCTGTATTAAGTCCCCTGGCCGTGCCTTCTGCACAACTGTGTGCCTACAACTACCTACTGGCACAATTGGGAAGTTTAGTGTGGAACAACTTGACTCACCCACACATAGACCTGACCATAACTCCATGAAACACGTTTTTGGGTTGAACTAACAGATATTGTGAGCAGGGTTCCCTCATCCAACATCAGTGTCAAGATAATACAAGATGCTGAGGAATCAATGCTTCATGTGTTACTAGCTGATTCCTGACCCACACTCAAACACGTCAATCATCACACGCGTTTTTTGGCGGGTTGAACTAATGGATATTGTGAGCAAGGTTTCCTCATCCAACATCAGTGTCAAGATGATACAAGATGCTGAGGAATCATGCTTCATGCCTCACTTTCTGATTCCTACATCACTTGAAAGCTCAGTCACTCTGTCATTTAATAAAGAATGTTATATGGACGCAGGTATTAAGCCATATCACATGATAACTGGATTTCTATGTTTTTAATAAGTCTCCTGGCTGTGCCTTCTGCACAACTGTGTGCCTACAACTACCTCCCGGCACGATTGGATGAGTTTAGTGTGGAAGAACTTGATTGACCCACACCTAGACCTGACCATAACTCCATTAAACACGTTTTTGGGTTGGACTAACATATATTGTGGGCAGAGTTCCCTCTTCCAACATCAGTGTCAAGATAATACAAGATGCTGAGGAATCATGCTTCATGCCTCACTTGCTAATTCCTACATCACTTGAAAGCTCAGTCACTTTATAGAACAAATGTTCCGTCTGTACTAGCCACTGGCAGCAAAGCAAAACGGGACAGTCATTTAATAAAGAACGTTATATGGACACAGGTATTAAACCATATCAATTGATTATCAAATTTCCATGCTGTATTAAGTCCCCTGGCTGTGCCTTCTGCACAACTGTGTGCCTTCAACTACCTACCGGCACGATTGGGTGAGTTTAGTGCAGAGGAACATAGACCTGACTGTAATTCCATTACAATCCTTTTTTGGATGAACTAACGCAGATTGGGAGCAGGATTCCAGTGTCAAGATGATACAAGATGCTGAGGAATCATGCTTCATGCCTCACTTGCTGATTCCTACATCACTTTAAAGCTCAGTCACTTAATGGAACAAATGTTCTGTCTGTACGAGCCACTGGCATGAAAGCAAATCGGAACGTTTACTTAATAAAGAACGTTATTTGGACACAGGTATTAAGACACATCACTTGAGTAGTGAATTTCCATGCTGTATTAAGTCCCCTGGCTGTGCCTTCTGCACAGCTGTGTGCCTTCAACTACCTACCAGCACGATTGGGTGAGTTAAGTGTGGAAGAACATAGACCTGACCGTAACTCCATTACAATCCTTTTTTGGACGAACTAAAGCATATTGTGAGCAAGGTTCCCTCATCCAACATCAGTGTCTGACCTCACGAATGCTATTCTGGATACAGACTAACTGCAGAATCACCTCCTTAACAAACGAAGCCGAGATCCCGAATCCCCCATCAGCCAACATCAGTATTCCCAACAACTGCACTAAAGTGCCACGCAAGCACTGATGTCTTAACTAAAGCACAACTTAACTTGATCCGCTGTGCAGCCATATTAACACCAGCTACCTTCAGTGGAACATTAAGTCACACAGTGACAAGACCATCACGGCGCTCATGCAGCGCTTCTCTTTTCATGCAGCCACACAGCTGCCGGCTTTTGACGTTGATGATCTTCGTCGAGCAGCTTCAGCTGGAGACAGAGAAGTACTTGAAATGCTATTATGCTTGTAGTGGGCACCGCTGTAGGCTTCGTTGGAGGGGGGCCCGCTCGGTAGACAGATTGCTTGTCACTACACGACTTTGCATCTTCGCCTGATGACTGTAATAACAGCCATTCCTCCGAGTGGTGGCAAACAGAGAGAGGACACGAAAGAATAGCGAGAGACGAGAGTGGAGACGGGGATCTCTTAAGCAGAAGTATTTGTTGTCACTTGCGGCAATCAAAACAGATATTTGGACTCGAAGCGAGAGTTGAAGATGAACGCATATGTGATGGATTCGACGCCGTAACCCAGTTCTGCTGATTGTTTCGGGTCTGGATTTAGATTTAGAAAGTGAATATAATGGAATTGAGCAGATTAACGGTTCCGTGGAGGTTTAATGAGAGACAGTGGGCAGTGAGTGAACTCTAGAGGAATCAGAACCCATAGTCATGTGACCTCTTACTATATATTACCTATTAGGTTTAGTTTAGCTTAATAGATTGAGGACAATTATACATATCTGGGGTTGTTATTCCATCCATCCATCTTCCACATTATTCTACACTAGGGTCGCGCGGGGGGGTGTTCCCCATGCCCACCCAGGGGAGAACGTTTCGGGTGCTGGGCAGATACACCCAGGACAGGGTGCCTATCTATCGCTGGGCACACTCACTCACACACACACAAACACGTTCTATATGGAGCAATTTGGAGAATTCCATTGATCTTGATCCTTGTTTTTTGGACTGTGGGAGGAAACCGGAGAACCCAGAGGAAACCCACTCAGATATGGGGAGACCATGGAAACTCCACCCAGATTGAGATTCGAACCAGGAATTCCTAGTGCTGAGAGGCGAACGTGCTAACCACTAAACCACCAGGCCGCTCGGGGTTGTTATCATTTAGATAAAACCACTTGGCTTAATGTTTTTCTACAATATAAACACAAATGAGGTCAGTAGTTGAACTCTAAAGGAATTAGAACCATTAGTCATGTGACCTCTTTATAATTTCTGATAAGGTTTAGTATAGCTTAACAGATCGAGGACAATTACACATATCCTGGGGTTATTATTATTTAAATAAAACCACTTAAACCACGGTTGACATAAAAAATAGCTAAAGCTCCTTAAGTCACTTCTTGGTGGTTGTAAAGAGTATATAAACCTCCACAGGATCCCGAAGTGTAACTATATCAAGTGTTGTGGTAATCCAAGCTACCGTGTGTGATTTGTTTATGATAATTTTAACTTGTGAGGACCGAGGCTTAGTGGGGGACTCATCCTCATTGAGTGGCCGGGTAGAGTTAACAGTGGAGGACACTGTTGCCACTTGTAAATGTTTGTTTACGTTGTCCTGTTGGTAAGAAATCTTGTCTCCAGTCCTTATTCGTACTCACCCTGTTATACTGTCTCTTGTGATTCTCTGTGTCGTGGTTGGGTCCAGATTGGTTGGATCCATTTTCCCAGCATGCCGTGCCTCCTAACAGAACTATGTTATTGGTGCTGATGTAATAAGTACATATTACGCTGGAAATGCCAGTCTGACACAATGTTAGCTAGCTCGGTTCATTACTGTATCTTATTTCCCTTCGTTTGAGTCCCTACATTTGTAAACTATCCTCTTAGAATTTGTAAAGACCTCGAATCCATGGTGTATTAATGGTCATTCAATTTCTGATTTGGCTTCTGTTTATCTTGTTCCTGCTTTGGCCTAGAGGTGATGATAAATAGGATAACGGGCATATTCGTCATGTTCAGCTGTCTCCTATAAAAAATCCTCGCTTCATCTCGAGATTCATCTTTGTCATTGAGAGCAGTCGGGATTTCTTTAATGCCTAAGGTCGTAATGTAATGATGTGTAACATATAAGGGGATATTCACAAGGACCATCATGGCATCCATCAATAAAAGCACTGATGTGTATGACTATTAATAGATATGATGATTCACCATGAGTGTACGGTGTGATGATCAAAACACTGCAAGTCGCCCTTTTACTCATTTCTGGGTTCAAAATGGAATAAGTGATTTTTTTTGTTATATATCACATTATGTTACATTATACACAGAGTGTTGCTTCTATCTTACACCCTTTACAAGGAGCGTCCCGATGCTCTAAACTATGTTACATCCCGCCTTCCACCTGCATGGTTTAAATAGCAACGCTGCATGTGAATACATCTCCCCGATGGGCATGGTCATCTCAAAATGAGGCGTCTTTAGGTACATTTCTGGTGTATTGCTATCTCAGTGATGGAAAACCCAGGTGCAATAGTCATTTAAACAGAGATTCCAGAAACATACTCTACACTATACTGTGGGTTCTCCATTCACACTTAAATGTAGAACCTCATAGAGCAGCTCATAGTCCAGTTAGCTGCTTCAATTAAATAGCAATCCGCCAAAGTCAGACTGCACCTGGTTCTTAAAGGCAGCGACAAGTGACACGCTGATTGGTTTATTGCATGTAACGCCCAAAACAATCGCATTTAATCGCATTTCAATATTTAACATGAGCAATATTTAATGTTTCCAAAGTTTGGATGATGAATAAATCAATGAACTTAAGCTTAAACTTTAAAATCTGGTTTATTTTCCCACCAGTCTACTACACAGACCAATAGATGAGTGCAGAAACGTTACGTACAAAACGTTACTGACCTACGCGCTAACCCCAACATATTTTGCGTTGTGGTAGTAACGAAAGATGGAAGTGCTCGTACCTATATATGTGTATGGGTTTCCTATGCTAATCCAGCTCTGGGCAGATACACCCAAGACGGGGTGCCAATCTATGGATGGCGACACACACACACACACACACACACATTCTATATGGGGCAATTTTCGAAAATTTAATGTGGGAGGAAACTATATATATATATATATATATATATATATCCTTTCATTCATTATCTTCCGCTTTATCCTATATTAGGGTCGCGGTGGGGTTCCCCATGCCCATCGAGGGGAGAATGTTTCGGGCGCTGGGCAGATACACCCAGGACAGGGCGCCAATCTATTGCTGGGCACACACTTACTCACACAGACACACTCTATATGGGGCAGTTTTAAGAGCTCATTTGACTTGATCTATGTTTTTGGACTGTGGGAGGAGACCAGAGAACCCATAGGAAACCCACGCAGACACGGGGAGAACATGGAAACTCCACCCAGATGGGGATTCGAACCGGGAATCCCTAGTGCTGAGAGGAGAACGTGTTAACCACTAAGCCACCGTGCTGCCCTACATATATATATATATATATATATATATATATATATATATATATATATATATATAATTTATAAATATAGTGTGTGTGTGTGTCTCACATATTTCCCCCCCCACACACACAAAAAGACATGTACAGGTCGCTTAGTCCTCTCTATAAATCTGCAGTCATTCTCCACAAAGATCCTGGTTGCACATCTTATGGACATGTCCTTGATATGTCTTTATTACAGGTCTTACTCTCTCTCTCTCTCTCTCTCTCTCTCTTACACACACACACACACACAAACACCATCATCATAAGCGGCTCATCAGTGGAGTCAGCACCGCTGGAAGGGGCAATTCTCTCCTCCCCTCTCCTCCCTCTCCTGTCGTACTTCCCTGCCTCCATGCCCTCTCGTTTTTTATCTCCCTCTTCCTAAGGTGTTCTCCCGAAGGGCTGAGGCCGACAGACAGGCAGACAGACAGACAGACAGAGGGGGAGGGGCAGAGCCACAGAGATGGGGAGAGAAAAGCGAACACTTGACTTGAAGGCGGGAGAGATAATTCACCGGTCTGTTTAAGGTTACAGTTGCATTTGCATTTCAAAAGCACCCGGCGACGTGGCGCGGCTCAGGGATGCCGGGTCTGGCCCACGGCGTGTCATCGACTGTCAGCAGGCGTCTAGGCCTTGATGAAATTAATAGAGCGGCCCATGATTGATAATACCCCTCGTGTCTCGTCTCCTTTCACCTGTGCTCAACCTCGGCGTCTTGGTTTGGATCTGCATCCGGTGAAGAGCTCTTGCATGTTTATGTGTAAATGAACAGCTGGCTTTCCATCCCAACACTTTGATATCCCCTCCCAGTGCTGTGGGAAGTGATGAAGAGGAGGGCAAAAGAGGAAGAATGTCCTCTGTCTCTGTACTGTACTATCTCCGAGACTTTACATGGAAACCAAGAACTCGAACTCGTATTCAATACTTATAGTTGCTGTGTATTATATACAGTTCCTGTCAAAAGTTTGGACACGCCCCCTTCTTGCTCCATTTTCTATTTCCTCCACTTATCATATAGATGGACTTTGTAGTTTTACAATTACAGACTGTAGTCCATCTGTGTTTCTATGTTTGTTAGTCCCCTGTTGGTTCTCTGTTCTCTATTGGTCAGGAGCATCACAGAATAGGTATCATTTTGGTGGTGGATTGTTTATTGTCAGTTCTGCAGTGACACT
This sequence comes from Corydoras maculifer, assembly GCA_019802435.1. NCBI lineage: Eukaryota > Metazoa > Chordata > Actinopteri > Siluriformes > Callichthyidae > Corydoras > Corydoras maculifer. Next base: position 1,516,313 of record JAFMOD010000114.1, read on the forward strand.
GATGTGGTGAGGGGGTTTTAGTGCAGCAGTGCTGCTGTAGTTTCATTTATTCACCTCAATGACACTGCTGGGATAGGACTAATGCACCAACCGAATAACTCCTGCTCTGTGGTTGGGTTCTGACCAATAGAACAGAGTAAAGGGGACGTTCACAGTATGTACTGTAGAACACAAACAGATGGACTACAGTCTGGAATTGTAGAACTACAAAGTCCATCTTTACAGGAAGTGGAACTGAGAACATGGACAATAAGTGGAGCAAAAAGGGGGGGTGTCCATACGTATATGTATGTATATGTACACAAACTTTCATGTACACACTCATACATATAGACCAACTCCATACAAACAACACACAACATCCATTGAGATGAGATGAGATTTATCTTTGGAATGTGGTTGGGAACTGGACTACCAGAAGAAAACCCACTCAGGCACAGTGAGGACATGCAGACTCCACTCAGAAAAGAGCTATGAGAAGGTAGCGCCAACCCCCTGCGCCATTCTTCTGCCATATAACTTACCCTCAGCAACTTCTTTCAGTAATTGAATCAGAGCTGGTGGGAGGATGCTGGACTTCATGCCAATGCACAACAACGAACCAAAGCCCCTCATTGGCTCATTCCCATCCGTAATGCCAATTAATCGGATTCAAGGTGCTCCGATAAAGTGCGAGAAGGTAGGCGAGAGGGAAAAAAAACCCAAAATGGCAGGGCGAACGGCTTTCGAATCAATTACATCCTAAAGAAATTTTTCATTTGCATTCTTATCTGCTCAGAAGCCCAACAAATGCCAGCTGCCTTTGTCCGGTTATTTTAAGCGTTTTTTCCTCCTGTTGATAATTGTGTAGGAAATATCAAATTTGCATAGAGTGATTATTGTTGATTGTTTATCTAGCCGTCAAGATGGCTCTATATTCCGGCGCTGACAGGTTGTCAAGCACTTAAAACTCATTTATTTGTCAAAATTTGCATGTAATTTGGTGTTAATGAGGGGGTGGCGCTGGACATGATTAAAGCCCGGTTCTAAAGGAAGAGAAGCCTGGCTGTCATCTTTCCACACATGCGCACACACACACACACACACACACACACACACACAAACACACAAACATGTGCACACGCAGATCTCCCAGCAATGTCCTTACCTGTTTGATGGGACAATTGGAGGGAGTTTGCTAACCGAACGGAACGCTCTGTCATTGTTATTCAAAGCAGAGCGGACCGGTGGTTAAATTAATAAAGGAGTGTAGAGGACTGTCCTCTCCCCCTTGAAAGTGTGATTAATTAGATTTTTATTAACAAACAGAGGGCTGATGACGCCCCCGACGCGCGGCCGGGTGCGAGCGGCCTGTCCCGACGGGCCGCTGCCCGTGTTTGTTGTCATTTATCGCCATTGTCTTTCATTATCTTGCCTCTCAACTAATCTCTCATTTGTTCAGTCGCACTATGCAAATTGGTAAACATCACGTCATCGCATGGTGCAACTTTTCGAGATAAGGCGAGGCAGCCGTCGTACTTCGCGGGCTCGTGTTATCTGATTGTTTTCGCTGGGGAGTTCGGGTAAAAGTTCGGCACGTGTGCGAATGCAGCACGATGCAGGTGGAAAAATCTATTTCTGTTCTTAGTTTCCTGCTTTGGCTGCCAATTAATTACAGATGAGATATCTGGATCCTTCATTTAGAACTTGTGGCGTTATGATGTCAGAGTGATGATCCAGAGCGCCCTCCCTGAGCAAAGGTCCCTAATCGGAGGGTCGTAAGCAGAACGCCATAAGAATAGCATTGTAAGAAGAACCCTGTATGCAGAGCTCCTTAAGTAGAGCATTGTAGGCAGAGCAGACTGTTGAGTTGGAAGCAGAGCGCTCTATGTAGAGCTTCCTAATCATAGTGCCATAAATCTTGTATTGTAAAGTGCCCCAAGTAGAGCTTTCTAGGCAGAATGCCATAAACAGAGTGTCGTAAGCAGAGCGTCATAGGAAAAGCTGACTGTTGAGTTGGAAGCAGAGCTCTCTATGTAGACCTTTCTAATCAGAGTGCCATAAGCAGTGCATCGTAAAGAGAGTGCCCTAAATTTGCAGAGCTTTCCAATCAGAGCATCGTAAGCAGAGCTCTTTAATCAAAGCATCGAACGTTGAGCGCCATGAAGTGAGTGCCCTAAATAGAGCTGCCTAGACAGAGAACTCTAATTAAAGCATTGTAAGCAGAGTGCCCTAAATAGAGCTTCCTAGACAGAGAACTCTAGTCAAGTCAAGTCTGGTGAGCAGAGCGTCGTGAGCAGAACATAATAAGCAGAACATCGTGAGCAGAGCATAATAAGCAAAGCGTCATGAGCAGAACATCGTGAGCAGAGCGTCGTAAGCAAAGCGTCATGAGCAGAACATTGTGAGCAGAGCGTCGTGAGCAGAGCGTCGTAAGCAAAGCGTCATGAGCAGAACATCGTGAGCAGAACATCGTGAGCAGAGCGTCGTGAGAAAAGCGTCATGAGCAGAACATCGTGAGCAGAACATCGTGAGCAGAGCGTCGTAAGCAAAGCGTCATGAGCAGAACATCGTGAGCAGAACGTCGTGAGAAAAGCGTCATGAGCAGAACATCGTGAGCAGAGCGTCGTGAGAAAAGCGTCATGAGCAGAACATCGTGAGCAGAGCGTCGTAAGCAAAGCGTCATGAGCAGAACATCGTGAGCAGAGCGTCGTGAGCAAAGCGTCGTGAGCAGAGCGTCGTGAGCAGAGCGTCGTGAGCAGAGCGTCGTGAGCAGAACATCGTGAGCAGAACATCGTGAGCAGAGTGTCATGAGCAGAATATTGTGAGCAGAGCGTCGTGAGCAGAGCGTCGTGAGCAGAACATCGTAAGCAGAGCGTCATGAAGTGAGTGCCCTAAATAGAGCTGACTAGACAAAGTACTCTAATCAAAGCATTGTCGCAGAGCGTCATAAGCAGAGCGTCATAAGCAGAGTGCCGGAGGCAGTGCATTTTAAGCAGAGCGTCATAAGCAGAGCGTCATAAGCAGAGTGCCGGAGGCAGTGCATTTTAAGCAGAGCGTCATAAGCAGAGCGTCATAAGCAGAGCGTCATAAGCAGAGTGCGGGAGGCAGTGCATTTTAAGCAGAGCGTCGTAAGCAGAGCGTCGTAAGCAGAGCGTCATAAGCAGAGCGTCATAAGCAGAGCGTCATAAGCAGCGCACCGGAGGCAGTGCATTGTAAGCAGAGCGTCATAAGCAGAGCGTCATAAACATCGCGCCGTTGGCTATGCAGGCTCCCTGCTGGCTACTAAAGAGCGCCGCTCAGAGGTGTAATAAATTCATGCTTGGTTGCAGTAAGGATTTCAGAAATGAACTTTGAAAATATAGAAATTTAAGGGTGATGGCCATTATTATTGGTGAATTCCATCTCCACTGAGCGGCATGAAAGATTTAGGGCATTTAAACATTAAACACTTTGACCTCAAATGGGTTTTTTTTTGTGTGTCAGGGACAGTCCTTTTTTTAAAACAAAGCTCATAGCGCTAACTTTTAGTAATCCGGGACGAACCTCTCTATAGATGCCCCGTTACAATATGCCGCTGCAAATGTGTGACCCCAGCAGAGGTCAAATGGCAGCCTGATCGTTCCTCCCAGCCGTGTGTCCACCTGCAGTTAAGCCATGGCTCCTCTGACAGACTGCCTAAGATTAGCGAGGCTAATAGCTCCCAGAGAGGCCAGTTAAAAGCTATAGTCATGGTTCTGAGTAGGACCTGTGCGCTAGCCGACCTCGAAGAGTCCGGGGATTAGGAGTAAACTCCTGAGAGCTTTTAAAGGCGGTTAAAGGGAGATGATCCGGGTTCTGCAGCCAGATACTGCAATCTAGAAAAACAAAAAGAGTTCAGGTTTTAAAGGCTGTAGAGAGTCTTTAGAACTGTCACTTTAGCAAGGTTCTGTCACAAAGTTCTCAACAACTATAAAGCCATCTAATGTGTGTCTAATGTGTGTGTATATGTGTGTGTGTATGTATGTATATATATATATATATATATATATATATATATATATATATATATATATATATATATATATATATATATATATATATGTATATATACATAAATGTAAATGTAAATGTTTTTGTTTGTGTGTGTGTGGGGGGGTGATATGTGAGACACACACACACACACACACACACACACACACACACACATATATATATATATATATATATATATATATATATATATATATATTCATTCATTATATATATATATATATTCATTCATTGGGTTCCCCATGCCCATCCAGGGGAGAACGTCTCGGGCGCTGGGCAGATAGACCCAGGACAGGGCGCCAATCCATCGCTGGGCACACACTCACTCACACAGACACACTCTATAGGGGGCAATTTTTGAGAATTCAATTAACTTGATCCATGTTTTTGGACTGTGGGAGGAAACCGGAGAACCCGGAGGAAACCCACACAGACACGGGGAGAACATGGAAACTCCACCCAGATGGGGAATCGAACCGAGAATCCCTAGCGCTGAGAGGTTAACGTGCTAACCATTAAGCCACCGTGCCGCCTATATATATATATATATATATATATATATATATATATATATAAAAAACACAATCACACTTGCATTTGCACCTCTCTAGTTCAGCTATATATAAATATGTGGGTCATACATCATATACGTATATGCCATATCCAGTATACACCCTATCTTACAGTCTATTTTCCCTGCTTTACACCTGCACTTTTTAAATAGCAATGCTGCTTGTGAATATATCTAGCCCGATATGTGTGGTCGTCTCAAAAATCGGTGTGTTTATGTACATTTCTGGCACATTGCTATCCTGAGATCCCTGACAGACCCACTGATACGCCCTAAATTAAGCTGCACAGTGCACAGTTGATGGCTGGCTAACCATTAATAAACCACCGCTCCATGTTTATCGAAGACTGTTTGTTATTTGCAGACATGAGGCTGACAATAGTACCACCGTCTACCGTCTCTAAAGTGAGGGCGACTGGGACGTGTCACTCTAAATGAAACCACGGGGTCTTGGGAATTAGGTTGGAACTCGAATCAGAACCTCCTGCAGCTGTGCGGAGTTGAATCAACATCCGTCTTTTGTGAATAGCGAAGCACCAAACCTCAGATGGTTGTTTCGTACTGGACGAAGGCGTGAGCTGGAAAGTTTGATTCGCAGTGTGTTTTAAAAGAGGCAAAGGAAAGAAGCATTTAGAAGAAAAGCCTGGGTTTCAGTTGATGTATGATTTATTCATTGTTGTTTTTCTGTGGATTTTTCCCCCTCTATGCTAAAGGACAGGACACTTTGAACTGGAGTACAAAGCAGTATATATTTGGGTCACACATTTTTTCCTGCACGTCTTCCAGAACTTATTTTGCTCTCATTCCACAATTTCTCTTGCACGCTTTCTTCAGAGAGCGCTGTCTGCCAGCTGAAGCAGTTTCTTCTTCCTCTTCTCCATGTTTGTCCTTGAAGAGAAGAGCAGCAGGGTGCCCCGATGTGTGGGGAGGGGAGTTGGGGCAGAAGGACTTGCAGCTAAATAATGGATGATTTCTTATTGAAATAAAGCCTGAGTAAGAAAGAGAAAAGGCAGGCATGTCATTACCAAGGAAACGGAGCAGAAAACCTAATCCAGAACTTTTAGCGTCAAACACAACAGTCCCTGAACCAGCCGTCTTCTTCAGCTGTGAGAGTGGCCTCGTTTTCCCGTCGTTTACGCTTAAAGGCAAAACAAACGTGGCAAAAAATGCGGTGGATCTATCTGAAGGCAACCAAAATGGACTGCACTCTTTGAGTTGGCGTGGTTGACTTACCAACATCGTTTAAATAGCAACATGGTTTGTGAATATAGCTACCCTTTTGGGCGTGGCCATCTCAAAATTAGGTGCTATTAAGTGAAAACCATCTCTCCAGACGTTAACATCCATCCATTCATCCAGTATCTTCTGCTTTATCCTGTCCTAGGGTCGCAGGGGAGTCCCCAAGCCCATCCAGGGGAGAAGGTTTCGGACGCTGGGCAGATACACCCAGGACAGGTCGCCAATCCATCGCTGGGCACACACTTACTCATACAGACACACACGTATACACACTCTATATGGGGCAATTTGGAAAATTCAATTGACCTTCATCTATGTTTTTGGACTGTGGGTGGAAACCAGAGAAGCCGGACGAAACCCACGCGGACATGGGGAGTACATGGAAACTTCACCCTCCACCCAGGGGGATTCAAACCGCTAATCGCTGATGTTAAAAAATGACGTTAACATTAAGATGTTAATTGCCTGTTGCATCTTGGTAATGAATCATCAACACAGGCGCACGCACACACGCTTGTAATGCGCACTTGGACACCAGTTGGCAGCTATGCAAACTTTTACATCCAGGATGAACAGAATACAAATTAGGCAATTATAAAACGTAACAATTGAAAAGACATAATGACACACCTTAAATCAAGCTGCGCAGTGCACAGTTGACTGCTTGCTAAAGATCACTAAAATAGGGCATGGATGGAACAATGATTTATGAATAAGAGGCGGAGCCAGAGAATAAGGTAAAGTAATGGATCTCAACTGTGGCTTGTCTGTGTTATGTGTCTGTGTGAGTTAAGAAGGTGGAGCAAGAAGCAGGTAAAGTATTGGATCTCAACTGTGGCTTGTCTTAATACAAGTTCTAAATACAATCCCGTCAGATCATGTCTCCGGTGTTCACTGTGTCCAGATTTAGGAGCGCTCCCTTTCAAAAAATATTAGTGAGGATGTAGCCACAGACTCCTCTCTGTACAGAAAAATAGGCTTGGATTGGATTTCAGGAACGGTGGGCCATCTCCTGTCTGTGTGGATGTTGTATGATCACCCCGTCCCTTCACGGTTTTCCTCCACAAGTTCCAGTCCCCACTCAATTTCCAATTTTCCATGGCAGTAAATCAATCCTAGGTATGAATGTGTTTGCATGTTTGGTTGTCCGACCATATGTGTGCCGGTCGCTCCAGGATGTGTCCTCCACCTTAAAGCCTGTGGACGGCCCGTTTCACAGTAAGGAATCTGTACGGATTGCAAAATCCACTTGAACAGTGGTATATTGTGGAAAGTGGGATCTTCAGAAGCAATACTCATGGCCCGGATGCGGGTTAATGTGAAGTTCTCTCAGATCTGAACATGGAGAGTTAAAAAAAAAAAAAAAAAAAAAGAGGAGGTGGCAGCATTTCACTGGCTGCTTTCACGCTGATGAGGCCAGCACACGCTTTCGCTTGTATCGAACAACGCATACATTTGCACCCCTGTGCCTTCCTTACACCAGAATGACTAAGGATGCTGAATAGGCTTTCAGAGCTTAGAGGGAGATGTGTTTCGGTCCAACACATCAACAGTCAGCGATAATTCTGGTGAAAGTTCCGGGTAGAAACAGCTACTGGGGGATCAAACCCTTAGAAACACTACAGTTTGGCAAAAGTGTTTTTTTTTTATTAATTTATACAGTATCAGTCAGAAGTTTGGACACGTCTCCTTTCTACTCCGTGTTCTTAGTTCCACTTCCTATAAAGCTGAACTTTGTAGTTCTACAATTCCAGACTGTAGTCCGTCAGTACATATGTACGTCCATATGTATGTAGTAATGTGTACGTCCCCATTACTCTGTTCTCTAATGGTCAGAACCCCAATAGTACCACCACAGAGAAGGGACTATTTGGTTTGTGCATTGTTCCTATCCCAGCAGTGTCACTGAGAGATTAAAAAAAAAAGAAATGAAACTACAGCAGCACTGCTCCACTAAAACCCACATCAGAGTCACTGCAGGACTGACAATAAACAATCCACCACCCAAATGATAGAGAACCACGGGGACTAACAAAAACAAGAACACAGATGGACAACAGTCTGTAATTATAAAACTACAAAGTCCATCTATATGATAAGTGGAGGAAATAGATTATGAAGTAAGAAGGGGGTGTGTCCAAACTTTTGACTGGTACTGTATGTCTTAACTTTCTTCGAATTTCGAGTGAGACAGACTTAACTTCAGCAACATATAGCATTAAAGTGGAGACATACCAACTGTCCTTGCCACTGGCGTGGCGATCCACCGGCAGGTCAAGCATATGGTTGCATATAGTGATAATCAATGCCAGCAGAAGAGAAAGTAAACAGAGGAACAGCACAGAACAGAGGTAATTAAGAGCTGGAGGCCTCTCCTGCTCTGTGGAGGCAGTTGGAGAGAGTGGGCGATGTTATCAGAGAGCCAGCATAGCGGTCACACTGAGCCACTCTAAACCTCACGGACCCTAGCGTACAGCCCTGAGGTACTCTTCTGCAGACATCCGTTTTGAAGCAGCACAAAAATTTCCTTGGCTCTCACGACCACCTGATGTCACCGGGGCATTTTGCGTATGATTTCACAGAAGGAGAGCATTCGGTTTACAACCCTGACCTGTTCTCATCGAGCTGTTTCGTGGGGTTGAGTTAGAAACTTAGTTATGAGTTCATGCAGGCATGACGTATTCAAACTGCAGACTTACCGGAGTCTGTGCTGCTCGAAGCTGTTTCTTACCTTCATTTCAGCTTAAAAGCTCCACTTGATGTTCTGATTTGTATTGTTCTGTGTTGTATCGTCCTCTCATTGATCATTTTGAAATATCTTTTCCTGCTTCACAACTTTAAGAAAACAGAATTGTTTTTTTACATTACAAACAGAACCAGTCTGAAGTTTGGACACGCCACATTTTTTCATTATGTTCTCCGTTCCTCTTAATGTAAAGATGGACTTTGTAGTTCTACAATTCCAGACTGTAGTCCATCTGTGTTCTACAGTACATACTGTGTACGTCCCCTTTACTCTTTACATTTGTTCTAATGGTCAGAACCTCAATGGTACCACCACAGAGCAGGGGTTATTTGGTTGATGCATTATTCCTATCCCAGCTTTGTCACTGAAGTGGAGAAATGAAACTACAGCAGCACTGCTGCACTAAAACACCCTCACTGCCTCAGTGTCACTGCAGAACTGACAATGAACAATCCACCACCCAAATGATACCTGTTCTGTGTTGCTGACCAATAGAGAACAGAGAACCAACAGAAGACTAACAACAACAAGAACACAGATGGACTACAGTCTGGAATTATAAAACTACAAAGTCCATCTATGATAAGTGGAGGAAATAAATAATGAAGCAAGAAGGGGGCGTGTCCAAATGTTGGACAGGTTCTGTTAGTGGTTCTGTTTGAAGGAGATCATCAGTGATGAGTCCCAAGTTTCAGCTCCATAGTATTCCTCATTAACTTTGTGTGAGATGGTTGGAGACGAGGTTTAAGCAAATATACACTATAAAGCATGGTGAGGGTTGAGTAAAGTTGATTATTCATTCATTATCTTTTGCCTAATCCTCTACCAGGGTGTGGAGGGGGTTGCCTATACCCATCCAGGGGAGAACGTTTCAGGCGCTGGGCAGATGAACCCAGGATAGGGCCAGGGCATGTCTTTAACAGTGTGTTATTTAAAAAAAAATAATAATGAAAAAAAAAATCTTTGTGTGTCTCAGATGGTGTTTGCAGCTGGAGGATGGATGTCACCTTTGCATCTCAGCATAGTCGGCTTCCTGTAAGTGTCCCCGGTTATTTTTACTTTCTTTATGGGCGATGCATATTGGAGAAGTGCCAGGTCTTCTCAGAGGTTTTTTATTGGTTGTCGAGTGCTTGTTGGAGTAATGTTTGCTCTGCGGCAGCATGTGTATTTCAACATTGTGTTGATAATCCCGTCTGTGGAGTCAAACACAGGAACAAACCCAGAGCAGGTTGTTTTATGGATGCTGTAGGCGCTACGGGTCAGGAGAAGGAAGCGTGCAGTAAGTCGTTGGTTCAAATGGAAATCTGGAGCAGTAATACACACCCAGCATTCCCTAATGATGGAGCTGCACCAGGCACCATCTAAATCTGCTTGTCAGCAGCTGGGCAGAGACACAGCTCCATACAGTGGGCACAGCCGCTCACAGACAGGGTCAGGTGGTGCCACCTCGCTATTGTTTTTTTACCATGTGCATGGTAAAATGGTGGTGGCGTGCACGGGTCATTTGCTGTGTTAGGTAGTGTTAATACTGTGTGCGGTGGTAGGATTGACATGTCCGTTAGGATGGTGTTAAAAAATATATAGACCATGCCTCCATGGTACACAGAGTAATATAGGGAAACTTATATAACTTAATATAACATAACATCCACCCATTTATTATAGTCCTCTTTATCCTGTAATAGGGTCGCTGCGGGGGTTCCCCATGCCCATCCAGGGGAGAACATTTCAGGCACACACTGACTCACACAGACACTCACACAAACAAATTCTACAGTATATGGGGCAATTTGGAGCATTTAATTGACCTTGATCCATGTTTTTGGAGTGTGGAAGGAAACCGGAGGAAACCCACGTGGTCACGGGGAGAACATGGAAACTCCACCCAGATTGCGATTCGAACCGGGACTCCCTAGCGCTGAGAGGAGAACATGCTAACCACTAAGCCACCATGCGGCCCATAAAATATAACATCCATCTATCCATCTATTATCTTCCGCTTTATTCTTTATTAGGGACGCGGGGGGGGGGGGGATTCCCCATGGCCATCCAGGGGAGAAAGTTTCAGGTGCTGGGCAGATACACCCAGGACAGGGCGCCAATCGATCGCTGGGAACACACTCACTCATACAGACACGCACACATACACACTCTATATGGGGCAATTTGGAGAATTCATTTGACTTGATCCATGTTTTTGGACTGTGGGAGGACACCGGAGAACCCAGAGGAAACCCACGCGGACACGGGGAGAACATGGAAATGGGAATCCCTAGCGCTGAAAGGCGAACATATAACATGTATTTATTTTAGATTTTATATTTCAAATACAACATTCTACAAATATAACTTTCAATTTTTTTTTTCCACCAATAGTGCACATGTACCGCATCATAAGTATCTACCCCTCCACCCCACCCCCAAGTCGTACACATAACCATTTGTATCTCTAGCTTTATAATATCAACCAAACCACTACTCAAACCTAATGGCTGTAATGACATAATGCAGAATATTATTGTATATACTGCCATAATGGTCGGCTCTTTGTATACGGACGTGCGCCTCTCTTTATGCGTGTGAGTGTAAGGGGTGAGGCGAGGCCCAGGCGCACTGTAAGCCGAGCTAATAAGCAGCTGGGGTGAGAGGCTTTAGGGAAGCTCCCCGCCGTGCTGGTCTGTAAGGGAGATAAGCGGGTCTCGTTGTTGTCTCGCAAAAATCAACAAAAGAAGACATGTGATGGGAGATGCAAAGCTGTTTTCATGGAGCCGCCGCATTTGGGCGCATTAGGAATCATTAAGGCGCCGTGATGAGATGAATTGCTGCTTGCCAACCGATGGATCGGCGGACCGCATTAGTTTGCTGCGCACCACTCGTGTTCTTCCTCCCCAGGCCTTAAAGACGTCAAGGAAGGGAACGCCATGATAGCTCCCCCCTTGATGTGATGATCTTTAAAGCAGACTTGTGTTGCAACCAGTCAGGGCTGTGTGGTGTGTTTGCTTGTTTGTTCAGCTTACATCCTGCTCTGTTAATCCATGTCCCCTTCGTCTGATGTGGCGCGGAGATAAGCGCACTGCTCTTTCGGGCTGCGGCCCAGCAGGTGTGTGCGAATAAATGGCTGAGGCGTTGTACGGCACGCTTGGGGGAAAACACACACACACACACACACACACAAACATCAACCGTTCCGATAATGGAGTGTGCGGTCATCACAGAGTCTGGGGGTAGCCTCGTGGGACCAAAGTCCTTACAGAGCAATGATAGAATGATAACAGATTGTCAGAGATGCTACAGAAATATATATATATATATATATATATATATATATATATATATATATATATATATATATATATATATATATATGAGAGAGAGAGAGAGAGAGAGAGAGAGAGAGAGAGAGATAGATTTTGCTGGGACGATTATGTCTCTGGAATAATCACAGTTATATGATTATTGTAATTATATATATATATATATATATATATATATATATATATATATATATATATATATATATATATATATATATATATATATATATATATATATATATATATATATATATATGTATGTGTGTGTGTGTGTGTGTGTGTGTGTGTGTGTGTGTGTGTTAGTAATAAGTCTGGGATCTTAAAAAAAACACCAGATCTGACCAGCTGATCATTTTTTTCACCAGCTCTAATGGATGTGCAGGGCCAGAAGGGTCAGCAGTGGGGGTCCACAGAGCCATTAGACCACAGCTTGAGCTCTCAGACTCTCTGGTCTGGTCAGGTTAAGCAGCTAAATGCCGTTTTCAGAGGTCTGAGTGTTGCTGGGACTTCACCTTGAACAGGCATAATTTGTCTGCAGCCAGCATTGGTCACCCCGCAGCTCTGTTATACACTGATCTGTGAGCGAGGCAACAATCCTTCTCCCTTGTGCCCTTCCGAACTTAAATCATGTCCAAATGGAAACACAGAGGGACTTCAGGGATAAACATTTTTGCACTTCACTTTGTGAGATTACTGTAGATGTATTTCTAGAATATTGATGGAGTGTTGGTCACTTTCTTTGGTAGGTGGGTGTGGGGGGTGATTGGGGATGGGGTGTCTGTAGAATCATGTCTTTTAGTGTAACTAGGATTTGCTAACATTACAAATTTTGCTGGTACAATTATTGTCTTTGGAATAATCAAAATTATATGATTATTGCAATAAACATTACCAAAAAATCTCACTCACTTTGACACACACACTATATGGGGCAATTTAGAGCATCCAATGAATCCCGTAGTTTTAGCAGCCAGCCAGGTGGTCCTCTGTCCTTCAATGTTATGAGTTCCTGGTGGCATTAAATTCTTTCAGCGGTTCCTGGAGGCAGCTGTCCGCCTTCCGTCCACAGACTCTGCCCATTACGCCCTCACGCCACAGACGCTTTGGATAAAATCGTCTGCAAAATGACCAAATGTACAACTTTCCTCTTGTTTCTTCTGCTTCTTCTGAGTTCCATCAATAAATCTAACCCACCGTGACTAGAAGATTCAGTACCTTCAATCCAGGTTTCCACCCACAAGCCGTAGAGGACCTCAAGTTTAGCCCCGCGACCGACGCCCAGCCGATGGAATGCTAACAAATTGTTACTCTCAAAGTCCCCCGACTGGCTGTGAGTGAACATGTGTGCGATTTCGCATCATGGAGCGCGTATTTGTGTGTTAGCAACACTCGCACCCCTCGCTTTCATCACCTCCTCAGATGGCTGCCTGGTCTCACACCTCTGTTTCGGCCATTTGCCTCCTTCCCGTCTTATCTGCTGTTCTCGACACTGCTGTTAGTCAGCATGAGGAAGTCCAATCTGGCCAGGCGTCTCGCTCGCTCTCCCTCCATCGCTCCCTAACTCTCTTTTCCTCCTTCTCCCCTCTCTTCCTCTGCCTTTGGTGTTGTACACAGCTTTTCCTGTACCATGTCCCTGGAGCAGGGCCAATCATCGACACTCAACAAGGCTGTCAAACTCAATTGTGCAGATAGGGCTGCTGAAAGCTGCCACGACAGGCATCTCAGGCAGAGAAAACCGCCGCCACGCACAGCCTCTCACTTTCAGTATGTTCTTTCGATAGCTAACACCGGACTGGACTGCCGAGCCTGTTATTTTCCTCCCTGATTTTATTACCAAAAATATGCAGTGTTTCATATGGATTACGGTGCCCTGGCACCATGTTCCAATTTCAACCCGAATTCACTGGAACAAAAGATCCTTATGTAACATAATCCTATTTTAACACTCAATGGCCTCTTGTTTTATGGCCCATGCTGCTGAATCATGCCGAGCCGCTACATCTGTATCTCAGACAGAACATGCTTATATGTATTTGCGCAATCGACGACGACGTGCCCGTTTTTGTGCGTTCGTTTGCAACCGGACATCTTTGGACCGAACTACCGTCCTTATTCCCTTTCCCTCACCCGTGCATCCCTCCTTCCTTTGTTTCCGTCTTTTCTCCGAGGAAATCGCATTAAGTGAAGTGCCACGTTTGGCTCGTGTCCGTTCGCCGTCTAATGGCGGTAATTTGGACGCTTAAAAGAAAAGGAGGAGAAGAATCGAGAGGAAAAGCCGCTTTCCAAACGCTAATTCCACCCAACAAAACAACAGCCTCTGCCGTCGCGCGTTTGCATTCGGATCTGAAGCCACGAGCTAAATATAACGCGTGGAAATCTCATCGTGCTATTTTCGCCAGACAGGGTTCCTGGGCGGTGGTGACACGGTGGGTTTTTTGTCTTATCCAGATGGGGAGAACAAAAAGCAAAGAGCAGCATGGGAGAAAATGGAACTGCAGACCAAAATAGGAGACGGGGACGATGTGTGTATGAACCACAACATGGCAGAAGGGACTCTAATGAGGACGTGGTCAGAAAACACACTGCAGCCGCTTCAGTCCAGTGGAATATTTACCATGTGTCAAGCTTCAGCTCATGGCCTGTACATATATATATATATATATATATATATATATATATATATATATATATATATATATATATATATCTCCATCCATTATCTTCCGCTTCATCCTCTACTAGGGTCATGGGGAAGAACGTTTCCGGCACTGGGCAGATACACCCAGGACAGGGTGTATTACACACTTACACACTCTATATGGGGCAATTCAATTGACCATGATCCATGTTTTTGGATTGTGGGAGGAAACCGGAGAACCCAGAGGAAACCCACACTGACACGGGGAGAACAAGAAAACACCATCCAGATTGGGATTCAAACCTGGAATCCCTAGCACTGAGTGGAGAACATGCTAACCACTAAGGGCATATGTTTTCTACGGGTTCACCATCCCACATACTAAAAACATGGATTCAGTTGAATTGGCTGCTCTGAATCACCCTCATCTAATTGCCCCCTTAGAGTGTGTGTGCCCAGTGATTGATTGGCACCCTGTCCTGGTGTATCTGCCCAGCACCTGCAACATCCTTCCGTGGATGGGCATGCGGAACCCCACGTGATGCTAGTAGAGGTTTGAGAGTTCCAGAGTTGCCACGAAGATGGGTTGCTACAGCTTAATAGTGAAGAATAGTAAAGAATTCCTTACCTGATGCCTGGCTGTCATAATAAAGGTCCCGCAGTGCTCTGGCAGTGTCATGGATGTTGCTCTGATTTATTCAGAAGTCCAATATATGCCTGTTCTTTTTTTGAATCTTACATTTACATAAAATGTTACCAAGAATGAAGGTAGGGGCCTTGATCAGGGGTCCAGCCGTGCAGACCATCAGTACAAGAGCAAAGACCCAACAGCCAAATCCGACTCCAAAACATCATCACAATGCAGCCCACAAATCGCTGCACTTTTACCTGCTTTTATTTTCTGAGATGCAGCCAACGGGCTTTGACCTCTAACGGCATCAAGCACAAAAACAACTGCGCTCTGTCTGTACAACTGTTTATGTAGCAGTGATTTCTATGATTTGTAGTAATATACTGAAATAGGTTTGGAATCAGAAAAAAGAACAACAAATGACCGTTAATTCAAAAGCCTTGTATTTTGCAGCTCCCCCTGGTTTATATCCAAGGTCCCATCTCTGTGGCTAATGCAGCAATTTTATGGCAATTCTCAGCGCTGAATGGTGCGAATGATCCGTGTTAATACCTCTTTCTAATGCTACAATTAGGCTGATAATAGCATTATCTAATCCAGCTGCTGCGTGCTTCTACCTTGTGCCTGCTGACTGATGCTGCCAGGCGCTCGTCATTCCAGACTCCACTTTGCTCCTGTCATGGTCAGCTGTCATCCGGCACGCACAACATCCGGCTAGCTTAAAATGCCTGCTCTGTTTAAGTGTCTTTAACATAGTGGAATAAATAGCTATACCTATATATGAATATATATATATATATATATATATATATATATATATATATATATATATATATATATATATATATATATTCATTCATTCATTTATTCATTATCTCCCGCTTATCCTCCATCAGGGTCGCGGTGGGGTTTCCCATGCCCATCCAGGGGAGAACGTCTCGGGCGCTGGGCAGATAGACCCAGGACAGGGCGCCAATCCATCGCTGGGCTATATATATATATATATATATATATTCATTCATTCATTCATTATCTCCCGCTTATCCTCTATTAGGGTCGCGGTGGGGTTCCCCATGCCCATCCAGGGGAGAACGTTTCGGGCGCTGAGCAGATAGACCCAGGACAGGGCGCCAATCCATCGCTGGGCACACACTCACTCACACAGACACACTCTATAGGGGGCAATTTTGAGAATTCAATTAATTAAGTAAGTTTTTGGACTGTGGGAGGAAACCGGAGAACCCGGAGGAAACCCACGCAGACACGGGGAGAACATGGAAACTTCACCCAGATGGGGATTCGAACCGGGAATGAGAGGCTGAGAGGCGAACGTGCTAACCACTAAGCCACCGTGCCGCTATATATATATATATGTATATAATTTATTTTTTTTTTCATTTATTTGTTTAGTATCCTCCAATTAATCGTCTTCTAGGGTCATGGGGGCTGGGCAAACACCTAGAACAGGGCACCAATCTATCACTGGACACACACTCACTCACACAAACACAAACACACTTTATATGGGGCAATTTCAGAGCATTCAATCCCCAGCACTGAGAGGTGAACGTGCTAACCACCGTGCACCCCCATTTATATATACTGTATATACACACACACACACACACCATTTTTGTTCTCTGTTGGTCAGGAGCATCACAGAACAGGTATCATTTTGGTGGTGGATTGTTTATTGTCAGTTCTGCAGTGACACTGATGTGGTGAGGGGGTTTTAGTGTAGTTTAATTTCTCCACCTCAGTTACACTGCTAGGATAGGAATAATGCACCAACCAAATAACCCCTGCCCTGTGGCGCTACTATTGGGGTTCTGACCATTGGAACAGAGTAAAGGGAATGTAGAACACAAACAGATGGACTACAGTCTAGAATTGTAGAACTACAAAGTAATTATATATATATATATGGACATTTTGCAGTTCATTTCCTGAAGCAGCAGCACATTGATTTCTGACAGCAGTCTGATTATCGCATCGATTGCTCAGGCCTGACAGCATTATGTAACGCAAAGTGAGTAATCAGCTGGATTTGACACGTGCTGGATGATAATCATCTGTTTGTTTGGTATCGTTGGCATGGGTCTGGTGGGTACAGGTTCAAATGGCCGCTCTTAGCTTCTGACTCCATGTGCTGGTAAAACCATTCAGGAAAAGTTCTCAACTACAAAAAGCCTTTATAATCACTGAGCCTTTGGGGAGCACATGGAGAAACCCTTACATTCATGAAGCTCAGATTCATGGCCTCCTCTGTTTGACTAACCATTTCCTAGTGGAACGGGGCTGTTTTTTTTGGCTGGTGTCAGACTCCAGGACAGGGGGACAGTTGTCCTTCAACTTAATGGGCAGAGACTTTGCTTCACACTGGCTTTTTTCTCAAACCAAAATTAAATCCAAGCCCCAATTTATCGCCGAGAAAAGAGAGAGAAATGAAGGGATGACGTAAAGTAAATATCATAATGCTGTGTTCATGTTTCAATTTTTTTTTTCTTACTTTCTCATGTTCTGCACTGAAAGTAACTTAAGTAGGAACTGCATCAACAAGCTATATATATATATATATATATATATATATATATATATATATATATATATATATATATATATATATATATATATAATTTCAAAGAACACCCCTATATCGTGTTAAATTCCATCCATTATCTTCTGCTTTATCCTCTACTAGGGTCTACTAGGTTCCCCATGCCCTTCTAGGCGAGAACGTTTTAGTGCCGGGCAGATACACCCAGGACAGGGCTCCAATCCATCACTGGGCACACACTCACACACACAAACACATTGTATATGGGGCAATTTTGAGCAATCACTTGACCTTGATCCATGGTTTTGGACTGTGGGAGGAAACCGGAGAACATGGAAACTCCATCCAGAGCGGGATTCGAACCCAGCTCTGTTCGCTGAGGTGAAGATGCTAAGCCACCATGCACCCTTATTCATTTATATAGAGCTTTTTTACAATAAAATATTTCTGAAGCTTTACAGTGTTCTAAGCATAAACCTTCAAAGAGCCTGAACCTGAAGCAACACTGGAAATAAAAAATGAAGTTGCCTGAGCAACACCTCACTAAGTGACTAAATAAAACTGATTAAATAGAAAGTAAGCGGCACGGTGGCTTAGTGGTTAGCACGTTCGCCTCTCAGCGCTAGGGATTCCCGGTTCGAATCCCCATTTGGGTGGAGTTTCCATGTTCTCCCCGTGTCTGCGTGGGTTTCCTCCGGGTTCTCCGGTTTCCTCCCACAGTCCAAAAACATGGAACAAGTTAATTGAATTCTCAAAATTGCCCCTATAGTGTGTGTCTGTGTGAGTGAGTGTGTGCCCAGCGATGGATTGGCGCCCTGTCCTGGGTGTATCTGCCCAGCGCCCGAGATGTTCTCCCCTGGATGGGCATGGGGAACCCCACCGCGACCTTAATAGAGGATAAGCAGAAGATAATGAATGAATGAATGAATAAATAGAAAGTACGTATAGAAACTGTATTTAATAAAGTGGCCGGTGAAAACAGAATTATTTCACTGAACCTCCAATAAAATAAAGTAACTGAGAAGACCTCGTTCCAACGTGGACATGTCCCAGCAACACTGGACTGTCTGTATTTTTCTTTCAGGTCATTTAAATATGTTTCTTGATGTTTTGCCGAGCAGTCTGTAACTTAATGTCGTTTTAAATGGGTTTCCACATTTAGACTTTTAACATGTTGGTGAACGTAAGTTCAAGGACGTCTCAAGCTTTGGGGGTTTAAGTGAGTCTGTGCTCCCCTGGACAAACTTTCTCTGATTTTTTTGCCATTTCAACTCAAAATATATTTCAACATGATGCTTTCATTTCATTATTTCACTCTATACATTACTTTCAGGCTTATTTTTTAATAAATATTAATGTGGGGGCGGCACGGTGGCTTAGTGGTTAGCACGTTCATCTCTCAGTGCTAGAGATTCCAGGTTCAAATCCCAACCTGGGTGGAGTATCTATGTTCTCCTCATGTCCGTGTGGGTTTCCTCCGGGTGCTCCGGTTTCCTCCCACAGTCCAAAAACGTAGATCAGTGTATCCGGTGATAGATTGTGTATAGATAGGGATAGATAGGGTGTATCTGCCCAGCGCTCGAAATGTTCTTCCCTGGATGGGCATGGGGAACCCCCCCGCAACCCTAGTAAAGGATAAAGCAGACAATAATGGATGGATGAATGTTAATGTTGTACAGTGGTCCGGAGGGTAGCACTTACCTGAGTTTGGCCAGATGAACGTTGTCCTTTTGGTGTAGATTCTGGATGATGTTTGTATGTCTGCTTGCATTGTTTATTCTTGAAATGTTTTTTTTTTTGTTTATTGTTAATGGAAAAGTAAGCAACTAAAGGTGGCATGGTAGCTTAGGGGTTAGCATGTTCGCAAATTTGAATCAAATTCAGTCTGGGTGGAGTTTCCATGTTCTCCCCATGTGTGCGTAGGTTTCTTCTGGGTTCTCCGGTTTTCTCCCACAGTAAATTGTATGCTCTAAATTGCCCCATTGTGTCTGTGTGAGTGAGTGTGCCCTGCAATAGACTGGCACCCTGCTCTGGGTGTATCTGCCCAACACCTGAAACGTTCTCCCCTGGATGGACTAGTAGAGGATTAAGCAAAAAATAATGAATAAATTAATAAATTAAAAGCAACTGGGATCCGTTTTCTCAGAAGGTGTCTGGATATGTAACACATTTGCCCCAAAATAAAAACCAATCCATCAGATTTTGAGCATTTGATTATTACTAGCATTATTATTGTTATTTCAGGTTGTTTATCCAAACCCCCCCCCCCCCCCGCAGTGTCAGGAGGATCAATCCGAGCACCGAGGTCCATGTCAGTCCACAGACACCCCACACACAGACGTCTTATCAGCCTGTCAATCCAAAGTGCTGTTCCACGCTGCAGGAAGGATCCATTCACTGTTGTCTGGTGTCATAACTCCCAGATTTGGTGACATCCCTGTCACTCGGCGTCTTAATGCTAGAACGCACAGTGAGCTGAAGTCGAGGATGCTGCACCACATGGGTTCGAGGGTTTCAAGATATGGGAGAGCTAATTCAGCTTACTTTTGTTGCATTGTTTTTATCATCCTTCTATTCCTGAATACCGTACATCTTACATTCAGTATGAATTTGGGGGGGGGGGGGGTAGTTGGAGCGCAGCAAGATCTGAATCCCTGGCAGTGTAGTGTGTTCCTGACGGTAGCCTTTCAAATGTTGCTCCCAGCTTTCTGCAGGATTCACTAGGTCCCCCCGTGTGGTTTTGGGATTTTTGCTCACCGTTTTTGCGATCATTTTGGCCCCATGGCTGAGATCTCGTGCGAAGCCCCTGATCGAGGGAGATTAGCAGTGGTCTTGAAGGTTTTTGTAGGTCTGATTATTGCCCCCACAGTAGATTTCTTCACACCAAGGTTTCGTCCCACAGTCCAAAAACATGGATCAATTCTCCAAATTGCCCCATATAGAATGTGTCAACCATATAAATCGGTGCCCTGACCTGAGTGTATCTGCCCAGCACCCGAAATGTTCTCCCCTGGATGGGCATAAGGAACCCCCCCACGACCATAGTGGAGGATGAAGTAAAAGATAATGGATGAATGGATAGTTAAGGCCTACTATGATGTCAATTACACGTCTCTCTCATCTTTTTAAGTGGGAAAACTTGCACAATTGGTGACTGACTAAATACTTTTCCCCCACTGTAGTATTTGTAGTATTGAAGTTAAATGATAGAGGGTGAAATGACGGTTGTTGGAAGTTGACGTGCCTCGCGGAACAGTGTGAACCATATTTGCACATCAGCTTACGTATAGTGATGTCATAATAGAGACCGTGGTTTTGTTTTTATTAGTGTGCATAATATATTTGAGCATCTTAATAGAACGCACAACATTTCTAGAACATAGAACGGTTTTGGTGACGCTGAGAGAATCAGGGTTTCTAAAGAACTTGTCTTAGTGTGGAAGAAAGTCACAGCGGGGATAAAGATTGAAAAATCCCATTAAGAGCCATGTTGGTGCTACGCTTCCTCATCCACAGACTGAACTGTTGTAATCCCCTCATATTTACACTGTACCGCTTGACAGTCCAACAGCACACTGTGTACACACGCAGCGCCTCTGGACTGTTATGCCCAGGTTGGGGGAGAAAAAGGGTATCACCCTCAGCGGTGCGATGTTAGCAGGCGTGAAACATGACAGGTAATCATATCAAGCGTGGTTACTGCTTGAGGGTGGGGTAGAGGAAGGGAAGGCAATGTCACACATACACACAACTGAAGGTACTCTTGGAATGAAGCTGGAAATAACTTTAGGTGGACAAAATCACAGCAGCGCTGGATGAAAAATGGAATTTGAAATGTCACTATCAGCCCCGCGGTAGACTGGAGAAATGACCAGGATGCTTCTTCGCCCACATTATAAGCACAGGGATAGGCTCCATAAATTCACACAACTCTTATTAAAATATGCCGATTAAATGAATAAAACACAAATGCACAGCATTAATCAACGATCAATTTTTTGTGATTGGTACTTTTATGACATCATGAAGCAACATGAGGGAGGAGTTTCAGATGAGACACACTTTTACTGTCTGACTTATTATTCTTATTAATCTCATTACATTACGTACTATATTACATTAGTTACAACAATATTGTTGTACTGTTTAAAGGTACTCCTCACAGATCTCGTCCCTTAAAGATAGCTATCTCAGATTTGTACACCTTTGTATTTATCTCGGAATTGTACCATTTGATTCATCATTTGTATGCATTTGTATCGATCTGAGAAATTGTACTGTTTGATACGTCTATCTCAGATTTGTTCTCTTTAGGGTATCCCTTTCTGATTTGCACCCATTGAGGTTTCTATCTCAGATTTGTACCCTTTGAAGTATCCTTCTGAAATTTGTACCCTTTAAGGTATTCCTCTCAGAAATCATCCCTTTGAAGTATCTATCTCAGATTTGTACTCTTTGATGTATCTATCTCAGATTTGTACTCTTTGATGTATCTGTCTCAGATTTGTACTCTTTGATGTATCTGTCTCAGATTTGTACTCTTTGATGTATCTGTCTCAGATTTGTACTCTTTGATGTATCTATCTCATATTTGTTGTCTTTAAGGTATCCCTGTCTGATTTGTACCCTTTGAGGTATCTATCTCAGATTTTTGCCCTTTGAAGTATCCCTTTCAGATCTGTACTTTTTATGGTTTCTAGTTCAGAACTGTACCATTTGAAGTATTCCTCTTAGAAACCATCCCTTTAAAGTATCTATCTCAGATTTGTACTCTTTGATATACCCTTCTTAGGTCTGTACCCTTTGAGGTATCCCTCTCAGATTTGTACTCTTTAAGAAATCCCTCTCAGATCTGTTTCTCTTTGAGGTACGTCTCTCAGATCTGTTCCCCCTTGAGGAATTTCTCTCAGATTTGTACACTTTGAGGTATCTCATTCAGATCTGCAGCCTTTAAGGTATCCCTCTCAGATCTCGACCCTTTGAGGTATCTCTCCCCTTTTTGTTTCACATTAGGAAAGTTTTCTGCAACATGCAGAGTTAGAGAACCATGCATTTTCTAATTTGAAGATGAAACAATCTTTCAAAATGAAAACACGGACTCTGAATGGAGCCTCATCCCAAAGTTTGTTGATTATGAAACAGCTCAGTAATCGCCAAAACGCAGCGGTGTGTGAGATTTGTAAGATTTACACCTTTAAGGGTCTTTACGTGTTGTTTTCTATAACTGTAGCATTAGTTTGCTGTGTGTGCTCTGTGTGTGTGTGTGTGTGTGTGCGCGTGTGTGCATGTGTAGGCGCTCTGTGTGTGTGTTTGCTCTGTGTGCATGTGTAGGTGTGTGTGTGTGCGAGCATGTGTGTGTGTGCGCGAGCATGTGTGTGTGTGTGTGCATGTGTGTGCGCATGTGTTTGTGCGTGTGTGTATATGTGTGCATGCGTGTGTGTGTATGTTTGTGTATGTTTGTGTGTGTGTGTGTGTTTGCTCTGTGAGTGTGTGTTTGCTCTGTGTATGTGTGTGTTTGCTCTGTGTATGTGTGTGTGTATGTGTGTGCGTGCGTGTGTGTATCACGTGTGTGTATGTGTGTGTGTTTGTGTGTGCGTGTGAGTGTGTGTGTGCAGATACAGCGCTGTTAGCTTTCTCCTGTAATTAATGATCTCACTAATGTGTTGTCTCAGTAGACATCGTGGCAGTTACCCTTCTCGGTCTGTAGGGGGCGCTTCACGCACTTCTTACACCTCATGCAGGCGCGGGGAAAAGAAGTCACCCCACTTCTGCCGTAGCGGTCACGTCCATGAGGAGCCCGTCGCTCATTCTCACGCCTCCTCTCCCTCTGCGCTGCCTGCCTGACCCCTCCACCACCCTCCAATCTCATCCTTTATGCACACTGACAACACGCCTTTTAGTTTATGGCCCTGCATACCGTCCATTCATTACCACCAGTCTGCTGTAAACCTGCATGCCACCAGAGAGAGAGAGAGAGCGAGAGAGAGAGAGCATCCACAGCCTTAAGAAAGAACCCTCAGGCTGCCAACTGTGGCATTCTCAATTATTAATCGCACTCTCTGGCACATCTCGCATCATTGTCTTAAGCGTTCTCCTGTGTGCCTGAACCCAAGCTGAAGGGCTTTCAGGAAGAGAGGCAGCCACCTACCCGCACACATGCACATTGCAGCGGGCGTGCATGTCAACGGGTAAACAGACAAACGCACGAGATGCAGGTAGCTTCTGTACAGGAGGAGTTCTCAAAGAACCAAGCTTGAAGATCCTGAGCCTGTCCACATCCACTGATCTGTATTTCCCATCTTTTTAATTTCCATAATTTATAAAGCATTTTTTCAGGGGGCGGCATGGACTGGAGAACCCAGAGAAAACCCATGCCCTTAGTGGTTAGCATGTTCTCCTCTCAGCGCTAGGGATTCCAGGTTCGGATCCCATCTGAGCGGAGTTTCCATGTTCTTCCCGTGTCCATGTGGGTTTTCTCTGGGTTCTCTGGTTTCCTCCCACAGTCTAAAAACATGGATGAAGGTCAATTGAATGCTCCAAATTGCCCTATATAGAGTGTGTTTGTGTGAGTGAGTGTGTGCGCAGCGATAGATTGGCACCCAGTCCTGGGTGTATCTGCCCAGCGCCCGAAACATTCTCCTTTGGATGGGCATGGGGAACCCCCCGGCAAGAAGATTCCTAGTAGAGGATAAAGTGGAAGATAATGGATGGAACCTCTCGACAGGACTGTCAATCGATCATAGTGCTGAACAACTGTTTATAAGCACCGATGATGTCATTATGCACTCTTACCTCACAGTGAAGTTCTGGACAGGTTTGGACAAGATGGGAAAGGTCATGGCTCTGGAGTCAGGCTACAATGTGAGAACTTCATTAATTCAGGCAATTGAAGACCCTCATGGAGCAGTACATTGAGTCCAGATAGCTGCACCGCTCAAATAGCAATCTGCCAAAGTCAGAGCGCCACCTGGTTCTTAAAGGGAACCACACATGACACGATGATTGGTTACAGGACCGTAGTGAGGTCTGTGACATTGTACGTCTTAGTGATGGTGGCGCCGACCTGAAGACCTTGTTGCGAATTACAGTGGATGAAGATGGTCCATTTAAGACAGTTCATAACACTCTTATTGATGAAGCAGGGTGCATAGAGAGTTAATAAAGAGCATCTGCATGGAGACAGTCTTGTCCTCGGGGTGTAGACAGACACTGGAAGGATGGAAGTCAAAAACAATGCAGGGGTAAAAGGGTTATAAAGAAAAGGAACCTCGGAGTTGAGTATAGAGTTCACATCTTTATTTCTCTCAGTGAAGACCCAAGGTTAAGATGGATCCCTTATGGCCACCATTATCCTCTGTACCTCCCGTGATCATTCATGCTCTGACTAACGCCCAGGAACGAAATGACTGCGAAGGGAGGATTTAAAAAATGCAAGAAGCAAGGCTGTCGAAGGCCGAAGGAGAAGGCAAGCAAAGGCGAGGAGGTGAAATTGCAGGAAACTCTCTCTAGATTAGTTCTGGGTTAAGCGAATATTGATTTGTGTGCAGACGACTGTTGATCTCTCTTAGAAGCCAATGACAAATGGCAGCAAACAGAAAATCGAGCTTTGCCTCCTCCAAGGGCGCGGCGTCTTGGCGTTGCATCGCGAGGTGAAGAGGGGGAGGAACGAAGGGAAATCACCCAATTCCAAGTAAATATTCATCAGCAGCTTGGGGTTAAACTCGACTCTGCCTGGATGAAACAGCACCGTGTGTGAGGTTCCGTTGTTTGGGAGCTTTCATGTGGCTTTAACATGGTTAATGTGCATCGCATGCAGGTGACGGGGTCGGGTACCGGATGGCTACTTTAACACTCATCACTGAGATTTCAGAGAGAGCTGAGGGTGCACTGATTCTTTAAAAGGGATTTACAGAATGAAGTACAGTGACACTGTTATGATCCTGTCTTTAAATTCGGGACACATTTCATAAAGTAACGACAAAACTAAATTCTAATAGATTCTGAACATGGATTTAAATTCAGATTGAAATAAAAAAATCGATTTTAGAATCAAGTTTCATTTATTTCAATTACCAAATGTACATGATCCATTTTAGTGGATCCATTGAAAGTGCCTTAGACAAGTTTGTGTGTGTGTGAGAGGGTGTGTGTGAGTGTGGGTAGGTGTGTGCATGCGCGTGCGTGTATATATATTCATTCATTCATTCATTCATTCATTCATTATCTCCCGCTTATCCTCTATTAGGGTCGCGGTGGGGTTCCATGGGGCAATTTGGAGAATTCAATTGACTTGAACCATGTTTTTGGACTGTGGGAGGAAACCGGACAACCCGGAGTAAACCCATGCTGACACGGGGAGAACATGAAAACTCCACCCAGATGGGGATTCGAACCGGGAATCCCTAGTGCTGAGAGGCGGATGTGCTAACCACTAAGCCATAGTGCCGCCCTTATATATATATATTATATATATATATATATATATATATATATAAATATATATATATATAAAATATATATATATATATATATATATATATATATATATATTTTTTTTTTTTTTTTTTTTTTTTTTCACATACAATTTGGGCAAATAAGGCACCTAATGCCCAGTGCAAACCAATACAACAAAAGATTGATGCTGAATCTCAGACCGTTTGGTGATTTTAAAAACCTGGGCCGATGTATTTTTAGTTTCCCGAAAGATCAAGATAAATATCCAGAAAACAGCAGCTGTATGGGAACTGCATCCAGTTGTACCATGTAGCTACTTAACATGTTAACTTAAACAATCGCGAGCGGCCGAGTTTAAGAGGAAGGTTGTTGTTTCTATAAAAATCTACTGAACTTCCAACATGATTCTGTATGCAGTGCAGGCAGGGAGCATGTGCACAGAGGAGAACTGTGCACACAAATTCACTTTCAAAGCAGCAGTCATACCCCACACCCCCCGCCCTGCCAGTAAATCCTGACAGTCGTCCATCAGGGCTGGTATGGAAGGAAACACTGTCGAACTTTCCTCCATCTGTTACAAGCAGGAGGCCTGCGCCTGCCGAGCGCAATTTACTGTTTAAGCCCGTCTCCTCCAATTCAGCCCTCTTGCTCACTGCCAGACCCTAATGAATCAAGCAGACGACTCGTGCTCAGCGACATTAAAGCCTGCTTTCGGATAATTGAAGGTCTTAGAACCAAATGCTCAAGATGTAACATTGAGCCGAGACATTAACGTTACAGTTTGGAATGAGGACAGTGAAGCCGTGGGTAGTGCTGTCATCTCAAAGCAATGAGTCCCGGGGTGCAACCTTGAGTTTGCATGTTCTCCTCATGTCCGCGTGGGTTTCCTTTCTCTGGTGACGCTGTCATTTGGGTGGTGGATTTATTCAGTGACACTGATGTGGTGAGGGGGTTTTAGTGCAGCAGTGACCTCAGTGACACTGCTGGGATAGGAATAATGCACCAACCAATTAATACCTGTTCTGTGGTGCTACTATTGGGGACTATTAGAGAATAGAGTGCACAAAATGTACTGTAATCCACAAACAGATGGACTACAGTCTGGAATTGTAGAACTACAAAGTCCATCTTTACAGGAAGTGGAACTGAGAACATGGACATAAGTGGAGCAAAAAGGGGGCGTGGCCAAATTTTGCCTGGTACTGATATTGAACTCTGATTTCTCTCAATGGTGATGCTATGATTTGGGTGGTGGGTTGTTTATTTTCAGTTCTGCAGTGACGTGGTGGTGAGGGGGGTTTAGTGTAGCAGTGACCTCAGTGACACTGCTGGGATAGGAATAATGCACCAACCAATTGATACATTCTCTGTGGTGGAACTCTTGGGGTCCTGACCATTGAAGAACATACACAGTCTGGAATTGTAGAACTACAATGTCCATCTTTACAGGAAGTGGAACTGAGAACATGGACAAAAAGGGGCGTGGCCAAACTTTTGCCTGGTACTGTTATGGCAAGACTGAAAAAGCCCTGGAATAAATGTGAAGCACTGTTGCATTGTGGGCAACGGGCTTAACAGACTTGGTAGATGTAAATTCGGCTCTTATTTAATGTCCAGATCCCACCCACTCATTCAGCTCCCCCTCTCTTGGCTACTTCTCTAGTTTTTGCAACTGGAAATAAATATAAGGCATAAACCAGACTCGAGTCCAGCTTTAAATCCTTTGGTTCTACTGAGATGTTGCTTTCTTTCTTTCTTTCCAAGTTCCTGTAAATTCATTTCTCCAATTAAGAACAGCTGGTCAGTGTAATTCAGGACAAAGCCGAATGGATGTTATTGCGCCATTATCAGTCAGGACCGGACAGTAAGGAGCGCGGGATAATGCCTCCTCCGCTCGCTTGTGTTTTACAGCCGCAAATTAGAACAGCACAACTAGCGTGCCACAGTCACCGAATAATAAAATAAATCAAAACATAAGAGTTCGGTCTTCTGGTAATTTCCTTTTTTCAACCCCTGAATATGAAACCAGATGTTTCCAGCATGCTAAAGATGCTTTTTATCTCTTTTTTTCCATCCTCCTCCATTTGCCTTCCTTTCTTTCGTCTTGCGCCGCTCGCAAAATAAATGCAGCTTTAAAAAACAGGGCGCGGGAGAGAGGCGTAGAAAACGGGAAACGTCCTAGCCCAAGGTAGTAGTCTGGTTTGCATTGATAGAGAGTCAGGGAGTGCCTCGAGCCATTCTACAGAGTCTTTCTCTCCGTGATTTCCTTCCAGTTCCATCTCTCTCTTAAGTGTGCAACTACGTAAAGCACACGGGTCAAAGCAATACGCTGCAGACTCCGCTCCTCTCCGTCTCTTCTAATTGGGGGTGCCAAGGTTAAAGGATGTCACGGTTATCACAGAGCTGCATTTCAGGAATGGACTACAAACAACTATTTATTTATATACAGGACCAAAAGTTTGGACACGCCCCATTCTTGCTCCATTATCCATTTTCTCCACTTACCATATAGATGGACTTTTATAATTACAGACTGTAGTCCATCTGTATTCTTTGTTTTCTTTAGTGCCCTGTTGGTTCTCTGTTCTCTATTTGGTCAAGACCATCTCAGAACAGGTATCATTTGGGTGGTGGATTGTTTATTGTCAGTTCCGCAGTGACACTGATGCGTTGAGGGGGTTTTAGTAATATATTTATATAGTGCTTTTTTCAAAAGTACATTGTCACAAAGCAGCTTTACAGAATGAAAAGCCTTTACACCCCCAAAGAGCAAGCCGAAGAGACAGTGGCAAGAAAAAACTCCCTGTTGTGTTGTTATTTTAAGGAAGAAACCTTGGAAGGACCAAGACTCAGTGGGGGACTCATCCTCCTTGAGCGGCCGGCAGCATCAACAGTGTAGGACAGCCATGTACAGATTGTGTGGTGATCATGTGACCCGTATTTAACAATGTCAAACTATATAAGTTCATTGAGGACGTCCTACAGGATGGCCAGTCCAATAAAAATCCAGGTTCCAGTGCTGCTTCAGTTTCATTTATCCACCTCAATGACACTGCTGGGATAGGACTAATGCACCAACCAAATAATCCCTGCTCTGTGGTGCTACCATCCTGACCAGCAGAACAGAGTAAAGGGGACGTATACAGTATGTACTGTAGAACACAGATGGACTACAATCTGGAATTGTAGAAGTGAAAGTGAGAACATGCACTGGTACTGTATACTCTTCACAACCACTAAGAAGGGGCAGTTGCAGGCCTGTGGTTAAGAAACCAGCCTTGTGACCTGAAGGTCTCTGGTTTGATTCCCGGTCCCACCAAGTACTATGGTTTCCATGTTCTCCCGGTTTCTGCTTGGGGTTCTCCGTCCAAAACATTGCTCAAGGTCAATTGAATTCTACAAATTTCCCCATATAGAGTGTGTGTGTGAGTGAGTGTGTGCCCAGCGATAGATTGGTGCCCTGTCCTGGGTGTATCTGCCCAGCGCCTAAAACGTTCTCCCCTGGGTGGGCATGGGGAACCCCCCCCCCCCCCCCCCATGACTCTAGTAGAGGATAAAGCGGAAGATAATGGATGGATGGACCAATTACCCACACACACGCACACACACATGCACACACACACACACAGTGAGGCTTTCAGCCTTATTTATAAGATTTGTATGTCCTGCTGCATTGTGTGGGACATAAAAAGGTGGTGATTATAACAGATGTGGAGAGCCACGATAAAGCTAATTAGATAGAATCAGACGAAAATAAAATCACAGAGCTAATTTCATCGCAGAACCTTTTCCTCGCGCAGGAGATCAATAGAAAACCTGCACATGAGAGGAATCAGGAACGAATGGAATGTCTGTTCATGCCAACAAGAGAATCCTTTTTATAAAAGCTCCACCTCTGAGTGGCTGATACGTTGATAAGCAGTTGATTTGGAAATCGGGGTCAACGTCGCAGCCGACGGTGTGAACCGGACAGACGTCATTCAGACGAAGGTGCAGCTCCGTGTAGGCGACCGGTGTCCATTACATTCGCCGCTTCGGTTTCTGACAAAACAACGGCAAAGCGACGGCCTCTTTCATTTTGGCCTCTTCGTCCGCCGAGAACTTTTTCTGCTTCTCGTCCGCTCTCTTGCTCTTGTTCTCTCTGAGAGCTGCCAGAAACAGCACATTTCCTGGCAGGCTCCAAATCCGGGCCAAGTCCAAACAAACAGCATCCTGCGGTGGGCCGCGTTCACCTGCACAGTGTACCTTTGGCTGCGCTGTGACATGCTGGACGGCTTGTTTTGGGATTTCCATGGTTTCTACTCGTGCCAGGACGGACCAGGCCAAGAGCAACCGCTGCAGCGAACGGGCAAAGGAACTACAGTTTACCAGCACAATGAGCTAACAGTCTGCCCCGAACTGAATGTTGGTGTTAAGCTAGCTGGACACGGTCCTTACTAGAAAGGCACTGCAGGATAAATATTAGTGGAAGGGATTATGGAAACAGGAGATTGACTGCATTTAAACTTCGGTATGATGTTTTAAAAATGATTTTGGTGGATTTTATAGTAGGTATTGACTGCTATTTGCTGCTGTACAAATACATTCGTCATACAACCATAAATTGTATGGTCTAATATATGTGTACACCCCCTTTCATGAGGTTATACATATAGTTAACACCCTTTTTTGATTTTGCCAATTCAGCTTCCATGGAATAAGGTTTGAAGTCATCTTTCCAATTCATACTAATCATTTTATCACCTCCCTCTTGCTTTATCCCTCATCATCTATTTCCTCCACTTATCATATAGATGGACTTTGTAGTTTTATAATTACAGGCTGTAGTCCATCTGTGTTTTTGTTGTTGTTAGTCCCCTGTTGGTTCTCTGTTGTCTATTGGTCAGGAGCATCACAGAACAGGTATCATTTGGGTGGTGGATTGATTATTGTCAGTTCTGCAGTGACACTGATAGAATGAGAATAATTCGTCCAATTATTTGTGGGGGGTCGCAGGGGGTTCCATCCAGTTCTGGATGCTGGGCAGATACACCCAGGACAAAGCACGAATCTATTGCTGGGCCCACACTTAAAAACACACTATATAGGGGCAATTTAGAGCAGCCATATAACCTTGAATCTATGTTTTGGGACTGCAGGAGGAAACCAACGAACCTGGAGAAAAGCCACATGAGCCCAGGAAACTCCACCCAAAAGTCCATCTTTACAGGAAGTGAAACTGAGAACATGGACAATAAGTGGGGCAAAAAGGGGCATGTCCAAACTTTTGACGGGTACTGTATACAGTAAATGGGACTGATATAGTACAAGAAAAGTAATGAAGTAATCTAATAAAGTGGGGGGGGGTTCCCCATTCGCATACTTCTAACACACTCACACACAAACACACTCTATATGGGGCAATTTGGAAAATTCAATTGACCTTGATAAATGTTTTTGGACTTTGGGAGGAAACCGGAGAACCCGCAGGAAACCCACACGGACACGGGGAGAACATGGAAACTCCACCCAGATTGGGATTCAAACCTGGAATCCCTAGCACTGAGAGGAGAACATGCTAACCACTAAGCCACCATGCTGCCCCATCCTGCAACGTAATCCATTAAATAACACAACATCCTCACAACAGTACGACTACTCGAATAAAAGCATGATCGCACTGAGCAAAGCGCACCGGTTCCCTCAGGTTCTGCGGTGGATGAAACCCACGGGGAGATATATATATTATATATTATATATTGGAGTCATTTAGCAGACGCTTTTATCCAAAGCGACAACGTACAAACTTACAATGTAAGCACAGGGTTAATCACAGCATCCCTGGAGCAATGAGGGTTAAGGGTCTTGCTCAAGGACCCACACTGGTAACTTCAGTGGACCTGGGATTTGAACCCCCAACCTTCAGATTGATAGCCCAACACCATAACCACTGAGCTAACCCGCCCAGGGGGATCATGGAAATACATTAAATAACACAACATTCTCACAACACTACGACTACTCGAATAAAAGCATGATCGCACTGAGCAAAGCGCACCGGTTCCCTCAGGTTCTATTCCACAGAGTCCTAAAAACTCTCCGGCTAACCTTGAGGCGTTCGCGGTCCGTTTCCCGACCGAAGCTCCAACCTTCATCATGCTTTTATCTTTTACATTTTCTTCAAAGCCGATTCCCATTTTCTTCCGGACCCTCACACTGGGTCATGACGGCGGCGCCGCCGAAAACGTCTCCTGCTCTTTAAACACTGTAACTGCTCCCGACTTTTTAAGTGTGCCACTACACCGGTATAACGGCGGCAATTTGTTCCTGCAAACCTTCAGCGCCGAGCTGACACTGACCGTGAGAAATGGCCTCTGGCGGAGGCAGAGGCATTCGTAATAGCGACGAGGAACCACAGCCCAAACGGAGGCTCGTCTGCCGCCTTCGGGCTTCTAGAGGAGCAGTTTCCCCAATTAGGGCAACGTTCTGCAGGTACCGCCGTCTGCACGTACCTTCCGTGTAATAGCAGTTGTCTCTATTAGCATGACAGCATGTCAAACAACCTCTTCCTGTGCACAGAGGCTTATCTTAATTGGCCCTCTCTCTGCGGATTGTCGGAGCAGTGAGGTACAGTGGCCGCGAGAGCTCTGCTTCTTGTCCGTCTCAGCCACCACACAGCGATATTTTATGCCAGTCGGCCAAAACAAGCACGCATACTTCATCAAACACAATGGGCAGGAAATTAGCAGTGAGGCCTATTTATTTTGCCGTTATGTGGGTCCTGCATCCGTCAAAGAATGCAGCTGGGAACAGGGGTGGCCCGTGATGTGAACTACAGGATACGATCCAGCTGCACACAGCTGTGTGTTTGCATACAGCATATGAGGAACAGTTAACATTCGCCTACCAGACTAATTTATAACTACTTTTTTTAAATAAATGCCAAATAAATACATCATTATGCGCTCAAAAGTTAGGGCATGCCCCCTTCTTGCGCTATTCTCCATTTCCTCCACTTACCATATACACTTATGTAGATGGACTTTGTAGTTTTACAATTACAGACTGTAGTCCATCTGTGTTCTTGTGTTTGTTAGTCTCCTGTTAGTTCTCTGTTCTCTACGCTGCAAAAAAATCTATGTCCAAAACACAGAATTCAAGAAAAAAATGTATATGAATCAAGTAAAATAATCTGTCAATATACATCCATCCATTATCTTTCACTTTATCCTCTCCTAGGGTCGCGCGAGGGTGGTAGGGGGTTCCCCAAGCTCATCCAGCGGAAAACGTTTCAGGTGCTGGGCAGATACACCCAGGACAGGGCGCCAATCTATCACTGCGCACACACTCACTCACAAAGACACACCCTATATGGGGCAATTTGGAGCATGCAATTTATGTTGTTCCATGTTTTTGGACTGTGGGAGGAAACCGGAGAACCCGGATGAAACCCACGGGGAGATATATATATTATATATTATATATTGGGGTCATTTAGCAGACGCTTTTATCCAAAGCGACAACGTACAACTTACAAACTTACAATGTAAGCACAGGGTTAATCACAGCATCCCTGGAGCAATGAGGGTTAAGGGTCTTGCTCAAGGACCCACACTGGTAACTTCAGTGGACCTGGGATTTGAACCCCCAACCATCAGATTGATAGCCCAACACCATAACCACTGAGCTAACCCGCCCGGGGAGATCATGGAAATTCCACCCAGATGGGGATTCGAACCGGGAATCCCTAGCGGTGAGAGGCGAACATGCTAACCACTAAGCCACCGTGCTGCCCCGTTAATTTGCACCATTGAAATAGCAATCTGCCAAAGTTTGACAGCACCAGGCTCTTAATAGGAACAGCACATACACTTACATTTAGTCATTTAGCAGACGCTTTTATCCAAAGCGACTTACAAAACCTGATTGTTATTTGATGCTGCCCCCCCCTTTTTTTATTATTATTTTTTTTAACAACAGGTAACAGCACATGACCCACTGATTGGTTTATTGCACATCACGTCTGAGATACCCTGAGACGCCCTAAACAGGCCAGTGGGTGTGAAACACACATATACACAGTATTTCAACATTTTATATCCCATCAGGGGAGAACGTTTTAGGCAATGGGCAGATACACCCAGGACAGGATGCCAATATATCGCTGGGCACACACTCACTAACTCATTCAGACACACATACATTGTATAGGGGCAATTTATATCAGCAAATGTACATTAAATCCATGTTTTTGGACAATGGGAGGAAATCAGAGAACCTTATACCTTATACCTAAACCAACATGGATATGGGGAGAACTTGGAAACTTGAATCGGTGCAAGACCAAAGTGCTAAACGCTAAGAAACCATGCCACCCGTATACAGATTAGAAATCTCAAATTAATCTGCTCATTGGATTGAAATTTTTAAATGCTTTCTATATTTAAAGATCACAGTTCATTCGGTACCTGGTTGGGTCAGCTGATCCCAGAACTGCCTCGTCTCTCTTAAGTTTACAGGGTATTTTTTTACACCAGTAAGTCCTCGTGATTCATCATGGCATAATCTAACCTTTGAGGTGTTCTCCTCCTGCCTGCCAGAGAACCTAAAATAGGTCACCTAAGCAGGGTTTAGCGTGGTAGGGCGAGTCCGATTTGGGCCCTGGAGACCCTGAGTGGCAGTAATTGCTAGTCATGGCTCAGAGGGTTCCATAAACGAGGAACAAAGCTTGCCCACCTCTTGTCACATTCAGGACGACGGCACTGCTTGCTTCACTCGCCGTGGCGAGGAAGAGGCTTCGTTAACGCATCGGGATCCTAATTACTGCTGGAAAATGGTCACCTGCAAAAGCAAATGTCCTTCACCCTCCCGTTTCTTTCTCTCTCCCTCTTATCCTTTGCTTTTTGCCCCTGTTTTGCATTACTATACTCCCGCTCTGTGTTTGCAAGGTAATAATAACAGCCATCTATAAAATGTACCCCGTGCATTAGTCTAATCTGTCACCCATTTCAATCTCTCTCTCACTCGCAGGGTCTGTGCTCACTCTCTTTTCCTCGTTTAGTTTTTTTTTTTTGGGAGAAAGAGAACTGGGGGTGGTGCATAATGTTAAAAAGCCTAAATGACAGAAGCCTGACAGTCGGATTGGCTGGTAAACGACTTCGGAGTACCTTGCCTGCGGAGTGGGGCTAGTAGAGGCTCCCAGAAGGGCTGATTAATTCCAGTCGCAGCAGCTGCCCAGGTTCGAAGAGGAGCCTATTACCACGGCCGATCTAATCAGGGCTGGCGCAAACTTTGCAGCTTCTCGCTCCCTTCTTCCCTTCCCTCTATCCAGGGATTTTAAATACGGCGAAGGTGAGGGCAGGTCTGGAGTTTGGGGAGGGGGGGACAGAGGATTTTCTGCTTTAAGAAAATGGTTAGCAGCTCAATAGGAAATCCGCTTTGCTGCCCTTTTTTAGCTGGAAGAAGATTGGAGCCGAAGCTTTGATTGTGACAGACCTTCTCGCACGGCACTGGAGAGGGTGACCAGATAGAAGTGTGTCAGAGAGTCTAATCCCGGTGGTTTTTTATTCCGAGCTCAGGCAAAGTATGTCATTCCCTTCAATGTGAAAGTACTAGGTGGCGCCGCACAGTGACACACTGCTCTGTGAAAGATAAGTGGCTCTGCACATGTACGCCATGTGTCTGCTTAATGGAGGTGGCAATGTACAGTGGAGTTGCGTTTTTGATCTTTGTGAAAGACACTCAGGACATCACGCCCGGCCATTTCTCCCTTTATTAGCCTTGTCAACTGAAAAAGGAATTCAGTGACATCGTGTAGATGACTAACACATGTGCTAGAACGTCATTGCACTGACCTAACCTTTGATAATGGCACCTAGTCATCAAGACATTGTTTTACGTATATGGGTGGGGTAGCAAGCGGTATGGTGGTTTAGTGGTTAAAAAGTTCGCCTCTCAGCGCTAGCGATTCCTGGTTCAATCCCAATCTGGGTGGAGTTTCCATGCTCTCTCCGTGTCAGTGTGGGTTTCCTCTGGGTTCTCTGGTTTCCTACAGTCCAAAAACATGGATCAAAGACAATTGAATTCTTCAAATTGCCCCATATAGAGTGTGTGTGTGTGTGCGTCCTGTCCTGGGTGTGCCTAGCGCCCGAAATGTTCTCCCCTGGATGGGCATGGGGAACCCCCCCCCCCCCCGGCAGCCTAGTGGACGATAAAGCAGAAGATAATGGATTGATGGGTGGGGTAGCTCAGTGGTTCGGGTGTTGGGCTATCAATAAAAAGGTTGGGGGTTCAAATCCCAGGTCCACTGAAGGTGCCAATTTAGGTCCTTGAGCCCTTAACCCTCATTATTCTAGGCTTGCTGCACCATCCCTGTGCTCTGACCCTAACCAAGTTGGGATCACCTTGTGTAGTAATTAGCATGTTCTCCGCTCAGCACTGGGGATTCAAGTTGGAATCCTAATCTAGGTGGAGTTTCCACTTTCTTCCCATGTCCTTCAATGAGACTGACCTTCTGCTCTGGCACCAACCATCAAGTTAGGAAGTCATTGTCGCTTTTCAAAACGACCTTGTATAAAGCCCACCACACCACATCACTCTCACTGCAGTGCTGAGAGTCATCCACCACCCAAGTCGTTCATGTATCAGTGGGGGTCCTGATCATTACCGAACAACAGACAGTCTGCTGAGTTCAATTGTAAAACTTCAAAGTGCATCTCTATATTTCTTTCTCTCTGATTCATTGGATCTCTGGTGCTGACAAAGGTTTTAAATAATACATATTAAAGAGGGTGCTGAACACGTACCCAGACTGCCGAAATATCGATCCTATCCCGTCAAAATAAAGCTAAATTACTGAAAACAATCCATCATTACACATACGCTGTGTCTTCGTCTTTTAGGATTATTTAAAGTGCTTCGTTTTGCCGCACCGCAGAGCTCTGATATGATTCTGCAGTAATCGAGATCATATCACATCAGCTATTGTTGGCACGCGAGCGTTCTGATATTATCCAAATGACACAGCGACAAATCCATAACGTCGTTAAATACATTTGGAGGCTTATGCCTCATCTTTCAGTGGATAATCAGAATGCCTGTTTGTGGGGTTCGCTGATACCCGATCGTATTGTCTGTGTGTTTACTACTGGTCAAAAGTTTTAAAACACCCCACTTTTTCCAGTTATTTATTGCAACAGCCATGTACCGATTGTGTACAGCGTAGTGGTTAGCACATCAACCTCTTGGCACTAGGGATCCAGGATGGAATCCCGATCTGGGTGGAGTTTCCATGTTCTCCTTGTGTCCACACTGCAAGAAATCTATGTCAAAAAATAAGAAAAATAAACATAAATCAAGAAAAAATGCACAAGAACTGAGTAAAATAAACTGCCAATATACTGAGTACATTTACCTAAATGGGGCAATTTGGATTATTCAATTGACCTTGATCCATGTTTTTGGACTGTTGGAGGAAACCGGCGAACCCGGAGGAAACCCACACGGACACGGCAGAACATAGAACCTCCACCCAGATCGTGATTCGAACCGGGATTCCCTAGTGCTGAAAGGAGAACATGCTAACCACTAAGCCACCGTGCCGCCCTACGTCAAAAACAAGATTTGTAAAAAATGTACAAATATTTTCTGACTTTAGTTTTTTGCAATGTGTGTGTGGGTTTCCTCCGGGTTCTCTGGTTTCCTCCCACAATCCAAAAACACGGATCAAGGTCAATTGAGTTCTCCAAATTGAGTGTGTACCCAATGATAGATTGGCGCACTGTCCTGGGTGTATCTGCCCAGCGCCCCAAACGTTCTCCTCTGGATGGGCTTGGGATACCCCCTGCGACCCTAGTAGAGGATGAAGCGGAAGAAAATGGATGAATGGATGTTTTTGACATACTGTAAATAGATTTTTATGGATTCGAGGTAAATAGACAGATAGTATATTTGATCCTGAAGGAAATAAACAATTAACTGCTCTGTATTGCCCCTATCAAAATGCCCCATTATTCTTCAGGCTAAAATTAATTTGGTTTTCCAATCATTCAATCATCACCGAAATCTAAAAATCACCTAACATGCAGGCTGTTCCCCAAAAACCCACCATGCCACTTGCCACACACTTTTAGGTCCCGTTCCACTTCCTCCCGCTGTTCCAGCTGAGATGCATCGCTGCGTGTTTAACCGAGCCAGACGTTGCAGCATCTAATAGGTTTTTAAATATTAAAACCAGTCCATGCCACATCACTATTGTGAGCTCTTAATTTACTGTGCAATTAAGTCCAGGCCCTCATTTATCAGTGGGTGTTCATTTGCCAGGGACCTCGTCGCTTTTTATTAATTGATGCCACAGGAACGCTGGGGCAAAATGAATGCGCTCACACCGGAGGTCACGCTGCTGGTTGTAGGTAGCTATCTCAGAACAAGACGTGAGAGAAATCGAAATCCACCCGATATACTCGGAGATATGAAATGCGACTCGGGGGACGGTGCTGGAGGAGGAAGAAAGATACAGAGGACTCGGCGGCCATCTGTTTGTGTGGAGAAAGCCTTTAATGACTCTGCGAGCGAAAACAATTAGAGACTTAACCTCCACGCCTCGTAGCCACTGCACAGTGCTGTCAGTTTGGAAAAAGTCGGGGCTCATGATTAATGACGGCGTGTAGTTTGGAAAAATACGTGCAGTAATGTACAGTATAATGTTTTTATTTACCACCATTTCATTTACAGTATAGTCTTGTTCACGCGGGAGATAATAACAAGGCGAATTGAGTGTTGTTTCAATGTAATCGACTCTAAATCGATTCCTGCAGGTTGGTAATCGAGGTGCCGATGCTGTCTGTCTGTCTGTAGAGCTGCTGATGGGAAACTCAGGGAGCTCGATGACCACACATACTGTACACTCACAGCTTAGTTTTACCATTTTTAATGTTTAATAAGTCAATAAAGCAAAAATGGTTGAAGGAACCCAGAGGAAACAAACCCGGACATGGGGAGAACCTAATGTCCTATAGGGTCGCGGGGGGGGTTCCCCATGCCCATCTAGGGGAGAACGTTTCAGTCGCTGGGCAGATACACCCAGGACAGGGCACCAATCTATCACTGGGCACACACTCACTCACACAGACACACTCTATATGGGGCAATTTGGAGCATGCAATTTATGTTGATCCATGTTTTTGGACTGTGGGAGGAAACCGGAGAACCCGGAGAAAACCCATGTGGACACAGCGAGAACATGGAAACTTCTCCCAGATTGGGATTCGAACCAGGAATTCCTAGCGCTGATAGAAGAACAACCACTAAGCCACCGTGGCACCCCTCAATATATTTATATTAAATATCTTAATTATATTATTATTATAATATTATATTAATATTGCGGCACGGTGGCTTAGTGGTTAGCACGTTCTCCTCTCAGCACTAGGGATTCCCAGTTCGAATCCCCATCTGGGTGGAGTTTCCATGTTCTCCCCGTGTCCGCGTGGGTTTCCTCCGGGTTCTCCGGTTTCGTCCCACAGTCCAAAAACATGGATCAAGTCAATCGAGTTCTCCAAATTGCCCCATGTAGAGTGTGTATGTGTGTCTGTGTGTGTGAATGTGTGTCCAGCGATAGATTGGCGCCCTGTCCTGGGTGTTTCTGCCCAGCGCCCGTAACGTTCTCCCCACCGCGAGCCTAATAGAGGATAAAGCGGAATAAATGAATGAATATATTAATATTTATCTAATATAAGCTGGAGCATTGATACGAACGTGAAGCGGTGTGTCAATGATATTACGGATGGATAAATGACTCAGCCAATCAGATTTAAAGACTGGAACTACCCATATAATAACCTTCTTTTTAAGACATGAACCTGAGCTTATGTTCTGTAATATTGTGGTACAGACAGACAGCCTTGTATTAATACCTTGAACCTTGTTCTGTTACTTGTAAGTCATTCTGGATAAAAGCATCTGCTAAATGGAAATGTAATGTAAATGTTTGACTGACCTGAGAATCCTGATGATTTGTAACATACCCTCTACACTGATGTCCCCTTCTTGCGGTGAGTCAGTGGCATGTGTAATGGGTCTCCCGTCAGTTGGATCCAGGTGTTTACACAGTGAGAAGAAAATGTACTGAAACAATATCACCTGCATTAATTACAAAGCCGCACAAGATCACAGAACAGACTCCCGAGATTCCAACGCAACAGTCACTACCAGGTTCCACCTCTCACTGCAATGTCAGCACAAAAAGTATTCACCGGGAGCTCTGTGAATTGCGTCTCCACACCTGAGCAGCCACAAATATTCTGATGTTGACACACTGTGTTGAAAAAGCTCATCAGGACTATTACAAATGATGGAAACTCCATCCATCCATCCATCCATCCATTATCTTCCACTTTATCCTATATCAGGGTCGCGGGGGGTTCCCCATGCCCATCCAGGGGAGACCGTTTCGGGCGCTGGGCAGATACACCCAGGACAGGGCGCCAAACTATCTCTGGCAACACACTCACACACACATACACGCTCTATATGGGGCAATTTGGAGAACTCAATTGACTTGATCCATGTTTTTGGACTGTGGGAGGAAACCTGAGAACCCGGAGGAAACCTACGGGGACACGGGGAGAACATGGAAACTCCACCCAGATTGGGATTCGAACCAGCGTTCCCCACTGCAAAATGGTGGAACAATCTTCCCAATTCTGTACGTAAGGCAGTCACTTGGCGTCTTTAAGAAACAACTAAAAACAAATCTCTTTCACAAACACTTGATATTTAAAAAAAATAAAACCATAAAATAAACACAAAAAAGTGGTGGTGGTGAGGGGGGGGGTCAGGGTTCAGGATAGGACAATGATCAGGTTTCAAAATTTTACAGTGTTGCTGATTTTTCCAATACTTGGGAAAATGACTCGTGTTCTAAGTCTCTTTGGAAAAAAACGTCTGCTAAATGTGAATGTGAATGTAAATATAGAATAGAAAGCCCATATATTAAATGCATTAAAAGACCCCAGCTTGGGTCCAAACCTCAGTATCGGTCCCAAACATCACAATGAATCCGATACTGTATTTCCCCGAGTGGGAGACAGGCTTCTGGACACCGTCTTCCTCGGATAATTAAAAAAAAAGAAAATATAATTACCATTTTGCTTAGTAGTTCAAAGCCTGCAGCAGCTTAAAAACAATATTTCTTCCTTGCTTTGACAGGGTTTCCCTGCAAGCTCGGGAATGGAGCAGTTTCATTATGTCTCATCATCACGTTATTTATAGCTTGTCAGAAACCTTTTACAAAAAAGCTCATCATTGTTTGAGGAACTGTAGAAAAGCCGTGTGGTGAGAACTGTATTCTTTAAGTGTATCTGTACGGAGCTGAGGGAACCACACTGTGCAGCCCTCGTTGCTCAGTGGTGGCGGCTTGCGGCACCTTTGACCCTGGGCAGTACCAGGGCTTGTGGTTGGAGCATGGTGTGGATTTTTCAGCGACGTGCAGCAGATATTTTGACAGTGATTTAATGTATGCCCATTCTTCATTCCGATAGTCAACACAGCCACCAAACTACTCACTCTCCCACAGTAAACGCTAATAATTTTTCCTTTCATTGATGCGAAAGACATTTTTTTGCACTCAATCACTTTTTTTTTACAGGACAGATGTATACATGGTAGAGAATGTAACTTTATAAAGACAGGTTCTCATTGGAAACTATGAGATCTTTCTTCAACCCAAATGCTCCCGTGGCTAAAACCCTTACATTAACATGAAATTATTCATAAATTAATTGTATTTGAATTTCACACATGTCCCCTGCAGGGTACGTGGGGAGGGGGGAAGATTACACCATGTTAAGACTTTTAAAAAAGACCCTAATAACTTCCACTTTATGCTCTTCTAGGGTCGCGGGGGGTTCCCCATGCCCATGCAGGGAAGAACATTTCAGGCACTGGGCAGACACCCCTAGGACAGGGCTCCAGTCTATCGCTGGGCACACACTCACACAAACACTCTCTACATGGGGCAATTTGGAAAATGCAATTGACCTTGATCCATGTTTTTGGACTGTGGGAGGAAATCGCAGAACCCGGAGGAAACCCACATAGAGACGGGGAGAACATGGAAACGCCACCCAGATTGGGATTCGACCCGGGAATCCCTATTGCTGAGAGGAGAACATGCTAACCACTAAGACCCTGATATGTAATGCAGAAAATGCTGAAGTTAACCAGCGGGTGTGATCTGTTAATGTACTTGCTGTAGTTTCCGACATTTTACATTATTTTGTCATAATCTAAATAATTTGACACACACACACACACACACACACACACACACAACTTTGCATGGCATTATGCAGAAAAGCTATTTCCATGCTATACCTGTTAGTCTGCCTCATGTTAAGCGTGTATAGAACCACCTCATTTGGGAGGTGTATAAGGAGTAGGGTTGAACTAAGGGTTAATTTGACTCTGTTATTACCCCACACCTACAACAACAGCG
Source organism: Corydoras maculifer (assembly GCA_019802435.1). Classification (NCBI taxonomy): domain Eukaryota; kingdom Metazoa; phylum Chordata; class Actinopteri; order Siluriformes; family Callichthyidae; genus Corydoras; species Corydoras maculifer. Next base: position 1,558,948 of record JAFMOD010000114.1, read on the forward strand.
ACGCCGGGGCTTAAAATGGGCAACAGTGTCCAGACGGCCTCTCCTGGGAAAAGTCCGACTAACTGAAATAAGTGAGTCTCATAATTAAAGGTATCTTTCCAGCACCGCTCCACGACGGTGGCTAATGAGAGCGAGGGAAGCGGCGCGAGGGAGGAAGAGTAGGGCAGCATGCCTACACGTTTGGGCGTGCCTTCCCTCCTCCTTCTCCTCGGCAGCACTCGGCTTCCGCTTTGTAATTGTGCAATTAGTGCCACAGCCTGGTTTTCATACATCACAAATGGCTGTGCGGAGGTATTAGCGAGCCGAAAGTTCCAGCCTGGCGGGCTCGGATCGGAGCGGGGCATTAAGGGCCAGCGTTTTGGAAAATGCAAGCCAATTTATCATGATCTGTTCTTTCGCTCCCACCCACTTGCCTTGTCTTTCTGCCTGACCTTGCGCTGCGTTCGCTCGAGGTTCAATTTGCTCATTGTTTCTTGCTTGCATAATTTCAGCCTCCCCACACGCACACACACACACACACACACACACACACACACGCACACACAGACGCCTGCAAGCGCACCCACTCATTTAGAAGGTGCAGAACATTTTCCCCACAACTGATTGCAGCTACTGCCACTTCTCTGCCTCTGTCACCATCTCTCGCTCTTTCACTCTCTCTCCCACACTCTCGCAGCGAAATCCACTCATTTATATGCCAAGGCTAAACGGTATTCATTTGTACGATGGCAAACTGTATAACACCAGTAATTCCTCCTAACCAATTTCCTGCTTTTTCCCCTTTAGCTGTCATAAGCGAGTGCATTAGAGGCAGCGAGGAGAAATCCTCTGCCATTCTTCCGCTGTCACCCACGCGTCATGCCCTTCTCGGCGGGTGTAGGTTGCCACGGCAGGGTGCTTACAATGCGTGCCTATTCAGTTGAGCGATTCCATTCTTTCCTCTCCCAGCTCCGGCTACCCCTCTTCCTCCCTGGCTGGTCTACCCGTCCTTTGTGAAATCTCTTTCTCTCTCTTTCTCACTCTCTCTCTCTCTCTCCCTCCTTGCTCTTTCTCTGTGGGCTCTAGGGCTTGGGGCTTTAGCATGATATGGAGACTCAGGATCCCTCCTGACCTGCCACTGGATCAGTGTCTTTCCTACACCCTTATCTGCCATCTTAAAGCCTGCTTAGAAATGCCTGCTCTCTCCATTCCTCTCTCTTTTCTCTTTCTCTTTCTTTCAGAGCCGGTCCTGTACTCCCGTCTCTTAGGATTTGGTTCACAGGGTCCTTGAGGCCTCTCTTAGGTTGACGCGAAGGGTCCAATGAATTCCTCCTTCCACAATCCCCCACCACCGCCACCATCGCCACTCCGCCGCACCCCACCTCAGGGTGGAATCGCCGTCATTAGCTGATTGTAATCAGAGGGAAAAGTGGGACAGGGCGCTCCAAGCAGAGGCTAAGATAAAAAATAAATATATATATAAATATGTAAATAAATATATACAGCATTTTTTTTCTGTGGTTGCTTCCTGCTGTGTGACAGACACTCCATCAAACTGGATCATTTGAATTCATGCAAGCCTACACAGGTTAGCATCTTTACCACAGAAGCGAGGTGCACGTTGTCATAACAATAATACTTATCGAGGAGGACCTGCGTTCGACGGAAGCTTGTTGCCGATCGCCGCTTTCCTGCTGTTGTTGGAAATTCGCTGTGAGAGATCAGTCGAGTTTACTCGTCTGATTTGACTGATTTAAATCCCACACGTTCCACTGTGGAATAAATGAATGTGTTGGGAGCACCACTGCTGTTGAGTTAAGTAGCTGTACACTAGCTGAAAAAACACCCCGCTCTTCTGTCTGGGTTCCATCAGTCATCCGAATGAACCTCGTCTCGGTTTGGTTTGGGGTAAAGTTAGTGTTTATCCTGCAGGGGTAAAAGACGGAAGTGAAATTACCAGATGCTACATAGATTACAAACTGTTTTTGAGGAAAATGGAACTGGATTATACAGAACGTAAGCGGGGCTCAGTCTCAATGTGTCTCATTATTCAACCCAAATTAATTCCAGGAATAAAATAATCCAAAACAAAGCTAGTATTTAAAATGAAAATTAAATGAGATATCATGTATTAACTGTGTTCACTACTAACACATAATATTATAATCCTTATATTATATGGCTAATGTCCATATTATGCATTAAACAATGGTTGCCACAACTACTATAATCCCTCATAGACAGTTGCCACTATGACTATAACACCTTATAAAAAGCAGATGCCACATCTACTATAATCTGTATCAAATGACAGTTGCTACAAATCTTATAATTTCTAATAATCAATAGTTGCCATAACTACTATAATCCCACATAGACTGCAGTTGCCATCTGCACTACTTTAATTTGTAATAAACGACAGCTGCCGCAACTGTTATAGTCTCTAGTAACCAAAGTTGCCACAACTACTATAATTTGTATTAAATGACAGTTGCCACAACTGTTATAATTTCTATTAATCAAAAGTTGCCACAACTACTATTATCTGTCATAGACAACAGTTGGCACAACTACTATAATGCCTATTACACAGCAGTCGTTACAACTAATGTAATACTCATAGAAAACAGTGGCCATAATATATAATATATAATCTAGTTTTATATATATATATATATATATATATATATATATATATATATATATATCATCCCTCATAGTATTAATCATGCAACATGTCAGTGGTACCAGAGGACCACTAGGAGGAGGAACCTCAGTGAACAGCAGTGCATTAAAAGTCTTTCAGTGGTTGGGACAGTGACTGAAACAAAATATGGGGTCGAATTTTAATTTTGTGAAATGTCATGGGAAAAAAAAATCACAGCAAGATGTAATTAGCATATAGCTCTAGCACAGGTGCACAAATGTGTTGCTATCAATTCCAGCAGTGTTGTGTGTAAAACAGCTTTTTGGTTAAATGGCTACTGTGTATTTGGTGGACTCGACGAGCTGAGGATGGGGTTTGAAAATGGTGCTGCTTATGTACTTACCCACTCGGTGCTTTATTAGGAACATTTGAACACTTGCTCAGTCATGCAATATTCAGGACAAGATCCAGCCAGCAACATCCTCCGGTCAGGAACCGACACTGAATAACTAGAGAACAAACAACCAAAGTGTGAATGGAATTAAATGAGTGGCGGAATCCCAGAATGCCGATGTGTCTCATCAGTTCAGCATCAATATAATCAGCCTAATATCATAATTATCTCTCTCATTATTTTGATCACGTAATCCTCTATTCGGATCATGAGGGGGTTCCCCATGCCCATGCAGGGGTGAACATTTCAGGTGCTGAGCATGTACACCCCTTACAGGGTGGCAATTCATCCCTGGGCACACACTCATCCTCTCAGACACACACACTATATGGGGCTATGTAGATAGGGGCAATTTAAAGCAGCCAATTCATCTTGAATCCCTGAGGAAAACCCACTCTGTCCCACACGTTCACCTTTTAGTGGTGGGGATCAAGGTTCAAATCCCAACACACAATATAGGGCAAATAAGTTAAGGGCTATTTCACCTTGAATCAAAGTTTTTTATGGACTTTGGGAGGAAACCTGAGTTTCAGCGCTGAGAAACAAACGTGCTAACCACTAAACCACCATCTCACCCATTTATTATTATTAATATTATTATTATTATTGGCGGCACGGTGGCTCAGTGGTTAGCACGTTCGCCTCTCAGCGCTGGGGATTCCCGGTTCGAATCCCCATCTGGGTGGAGTTTCCATGTTCTCCCCGTGTCTGCGTGGGTTTCCTCCGGGTTCTCCGGTTTCCTCCCACAGTCCAAAAACATGGATCAAGTTAATTGAATTCTCAAAATTGCCCCATATAGAGTGTGTCTGTGTGAGTGAGTGTGTGCCCAGCGATGGATTGGCGCCCTGTCCTGGGTCTATCTG
>JAFMOD010000114.1:1567711-1579610 GCA_019802435.1 Corydoras maculifer
TATATATATATATATATATATATATATATATATATATATATATATAATGAGAAAATGAGCTATGTAATAAAATAGATATATAAAACTAAAACTTAAAACTATGAAATATCCATCCATTACCTTCCGCTTTATCCTCTAGTAGGGTCCCAGTGGGGTTCCCCATGCCCATCCAGGGGATGGGTGCTGGGTACACTCTCACTCACTAAAACACACTCTATATGGGGCAATTTGAAGAATTAAATTGACCTTGATCCAAGTTTTTGGACTGTGGGAGGAAACCCAAGCGGACACGGGGAGAACATGGAATCCCTAGCACTGAGAGGAGAACGTGCTAACCACTAAGCCAACGTGCCGCCCTTGAAATATATATATATATATATATATATATATATATATATATATATATATATATATATATATATATATATATGATATAAAAAGACATCTAACACCCTGCGCATGTCACACCGGTGGTACTGCCGGCTCTTCGCGTCGGTTCATCAGCGCCCCCTATTGGACCCTGTTTGCTGTTTGTGTTGGTCTGTTGCAGCTGTGTGTGTTTGTGTAATTAGTTCTTTTGCCCTGGTAAATCCGTTTAATCCGGTTCAGCTGTGTTTTACCATCATGTGACTCACCTATATGTTTAAATACCCAGCCTTTCCCAATGTTCCGAGCGTTATGGTGGTGTCCTGTCGCGTGCTATGGCTGTGTTTCCCCTGCTGTCTTCTGCATTAAAACTACTCTTAAACCTTCTACAGTCTGGATTCCGTCCTCTCTAGCCATGGCATCGGCTGATGGTAACAGCGCAGGGTGCAGCATGATGCTGATTGCTATTTTGTAGTCATCCGTCTGCACCGTTTAAATAGCAATACTGCGTGTGAATATATCTACCCTGATAGGTGTGGCCGTCTTAAATTGAGGTGCGTTCAGGTACATTTCTGGTACCTTGCTATCTCAGAGACTGAAAACCCAGGGGTTTTGTTGACTGACAACAACCTCTCCAGTTGTCAACATACATGGGAACCTCATAGAGCAGCGCATTGAGTCCAGGTAGCTGCACCGCTTAAATAGCATTCCGCCAAAGTCAGACTGCACCTGGTTCTTAAAGGAAATGGAAAGTGACACCCAAAATACACCCATGAGGAATTATGAGTGGTACATCTTGTGTGTTTGAGGCATGTGTTTCCTGTCGGTATCATAACAAAGACATACTGGCATGCGCTAAATCACTAAAGATTGCTAAAATAGGACCCCTTTGACTTTTCATCTATCATTCAAGATTGTAGATATACAGAAAGAGAATGTACTTGTACAAAAGTTGGCATCGTTCCCGTTCTCTGTACATCTGTCCTCCCCGTGCGGTATGTTCCTCTCGTGTCCACACCGGTTTCCTTCAGTTACTACAGATTTTCTGCCAAAACTATTTTAGTAGATGGACTAGCCACTCTAAAGCCTCTACGCTCGAGTCAATATGTGTGCGAATGAGTCTATATGTGCACTTGCCTCCAGGGATGAGCAAAAGACCCTTTAGAACCATAATCAGGATGAATTGGCTGCTAAACAAGATTGAACGTGAAAAAGAATACCGCCAGGCGTTTCATCTCTCCTCGGGTTTGTTGTTTCGGGCCGGACGCTAAATACGACGCAGCCAAACGAGGACCTGTTGTTAATACTGATTTAAGAGTTTGCGTGATGAGGGCCTGGTTTTTGGTCTTCCTCTTGCAGTTCTCCATGATGAAGTTCGGACTCGGCTGCCAGTGACTTTGTACGAAATCAAAGGTCGTACTTTTTCAGTGTTCCTGGCTGACCCGTTTGATGATTGCTCAAATATTGTCTTCTCCAAAGCTAGAGAAGGGGATAGAGGGGCAGCTCTCTTGGTTGCCTGATGAAAGAGGAATACTAAGCATTCTTTTTTCCCCTGCTGTCTGAATTTCTCTCTCTCGTTTGGGTTTTTCACTTATCCTCTGGTCCATCCCGCTTCACAGGTATGCATGTGAAGCATCTTAAATTTGCCAACAAATATGCAGCTTGTATATTCGCCTAACGGCACAGCCCATAAAACACTCGGAGTTAAAGTCATATTATTGACCTTGTACTCCCCTCTTCGGAGGTAAACACATTTTAAGGCTCTACAGCCGTAAGCGCCAGCACTCAGATGATGGTAGCCCGCCTGCCGTCGCAGCCTCTCGCAGTTAAAGTGGTGACACGGCAGATAATTGAAATTTATTTGCTATTACAGGACTACAATAAACACAATATTCCCTTTCTTTCATTAATATCAACTCGGCGGATGAGGAACGATCCTCACGTCGCTTTTTACAAGGCTAGACAAGGCAGCCGGAGCTGTTATAGCGCTGGGAGTTAATGTAGCTTGAACAGGGCTCGTAATTGTCCCTGTCTCTGTCATATTTGCCGACTCCACTGGGCCTAAATACCAAAGCGATTAATTACCACTGGGCAGGTACGCTGGGACCCTCTGCCTGAGCTTGTGTGTGTGTGTGTGTGTGTATGTGTGTAAATGTGTGTTGCCTTATTTGTTGTTGTTGTCTGTTTCTATTTATTCTAGACTTATTCCTTTTAAGGCCAATATACAATTAAATCAACATAATTTATCCATCCATCCTCTACAAGTGTCATGGGGGGGTTCTATCGAGGGGAGAACATTTCGGGCGCTGGGCAGATTCACCCAGGACAGGGCGACAATCTATCGCTGGGCAGACAATCACTCACACATACACACTCTATATGGGGTAATTTGAAGAACTCAATTGACCTTGATCTATGTTTGTGGACTGTGGGAGGAAACCGGAGAGGAAATCCCTAACGCTGAGAGGAGAACATGCCAACCACTAAGTCACCCTGCCGCCAACATAATTTATAAGTATATTTATTTATACAGTGCGTATTAATAAAATTAAACAAACTTAAATAGCTTATAGAGGCGAAAGTATCAGGACACACCTCAATGATGTTTTGGTTTCGAATCCCAATCTGGGTGGAGTTTCCATGTTCTCCCCGTGTCCGTGTGGGTTTCCCACAGTCCAAAAACATGGATCAAGGTCAATTGAATTCTCCAAATTGCCCCATACAGAGTGTGTGTGTCTGTGTATGTACCCAGTCATAGATTGGCGTCCTCTTCTGGGTGTATCTGCCCAGCGCCAAAAGGTTCTCCCCTTGGGCATGGGGAACCCTCCCACTACCCTAGGAGAGGATAAAGCGGAAGATAATGGATGGATGGATTGATGGATGGACTTTGAGAATGATTGTGTGAACTGTGACAGCTGCTGTCCTCTGTAAATCCATCAATGTACACCGTTTGCATGTATCAAATCCGAAATGTACAAATTATTTAATATCTCTTCTTATTAGAAGCAATTAGCTATTAGCATTTTTCCGGCTAAAAGCCAGGTTTCGTACTTTAATGAAGCTGCACTGTGGATGATTTATCACCGCTTATCGCTGATACATGTTAACTGGATAAAACTATCGCCCGTGCTGGGAGGACTTGGCACAGCTTCAGCATCCCTCCGGCTCCCGCAGAACCCTCTGGAATATCGATCAAAAGAATGCTACTAATCATCTTTTCTGACATCGAAGCATGACTCCTATTAGATTTTATTTAAACATCAGTTTGTATGCAAAATAACCTGAGCAGCAGCTCTATGCACGTGAATCAGAGCATGACACATAAAAAAAAACGTCATTAAATAATAAGATGAGACCTTGAGTTAGTAAAATGTTTCTGACATCTGTACTGTATCGATCTGCCGTATGCACGGAGTAAATGTTCCTCATTAGAGACAGATCCCTGGTAATGCAATATCAAGAGGAAATCATATGCAGGGCTTTGAACAGGTTCGAGGAACCAACATGAAAGAGGAAATGATGGATTTTTTTACTCGGAACCAAAATAAAACCCAACCATTTATCGTCTTTATCCTGTACTAGGGTCTCAAGGGGTTCCTCATGTGCATCAGGGGGTTCCTCATGTGCACCCAACCATTTATCGTTTTCATCCTGTACTAGGGTCTCAGGGGGTTTCTCATGTGCATCCTACGACGAAAATATAACCCACTGTGCCACACTTTTCCAGGATATTTAAAAAAATATTTTATAATAAGTTTTTTTTTTTCACAGGGGCAGTGGTTAGTATGTTGGCATGTTCTCCTATCAGGAGAAAACTGAAGAACCAATGAAGAACCCAGAGGAAACCCATGCAGACATGGGGAGAACATGGAAACTCCACCCAGATTGGAGAACCCCCAGAGACACTAGTATAAGATTAAATTGGATTTTATTTTGGACCCCATGTTCTCCCTGTGTTCGCATGGGTTCCCTCTGCATTCTCCATTGGTTCTTGAGTTTCCTCCTGATAGGAGAACATGCTAACATACTAACCACTAAGTCACTGTGAAAAAAAACTTGATCTTTTTTTTATATCCTGGAAAGGTGTGGCACAGTGGTTTATATTCTTGTCATAGCAACATCCTGGGTTTGATTGCCGGGCTGTGTTGATTTTGCATGTTCTCTATGTGTATGTGAGGATCTAAATTGATGTAGAAGTTATGAATGTCCTTAAGTGTTTATAAGCACCAACATGCAGGGTTCCCTCTCATCTGAATGATTGTATGAATTTATGAATAATCTGCTTTAACCCCCCCCTCCCTCGCTCCCCGTGTCTCTAATGCACCGCAGACATTGTGATCAGGACTGTGTTTGATGTGTGACCCGACTAAAGAAGCTAACAACGGTGTGGGGACAGCAGGTGCACTGCATTAGGACCCATCCACCACCATCACCACCACCTCCACCCAACAAACACACACCCACATGCACATCTGCACAATAAACACAATTCTAATGGCACCACAATGTGAACCCCACCCAGCAGCACCACACAGGCACTTACACATTCAAATGGGGGTGCGCAAATGCACTGGGTCAGCATACTGATGATGCAGTGGGGCTTTTCTGTCAGGTGTGTGTAATTTGCCAGGTACATTAGATGCTGTTGCTTTTCAATTCATTCCAACAGGAATGTAGTGAGAGATGCTGCGAATGCCGATGGTCCGCACTCCCAAACAATGAGACATTATACAAATGAATCCCAGGTTGAGTTAAGCCCATTGGGAAGTCATGTGTGTTCCCATCCATTTGTGTGTGCATATGCATGCATGTGTGTGTGTGTGTGTGTGTAACAGAACAGGAAAAGACAGTCTCTGAAAGTCACCGAGTCAGAAACAGGCCTATTGCGCTGACTCGTCTCCACTGTTTCCTATTTTCACATTATAATATGCAAAACATGCCCATCGTCGCCCCTCTTTCTTCCATCTCTCTCTCTTTCTCTCTCTCTCTCTCTCTCTCTCTCTCTCTCGTACTTCCTCTCTCGCTCTCTTACTCGCTCGCTCCGTGCCCCCTCGTCTCGTTCCCTCTGAAATGCAATCTGAGCTGTGCTCTCTGTCTGAATCAAAGAGGAAAATCAGCTTGATTTGGACTCCTGCTGATCCCGTGGATGTGTGGAGAAGTGTGTGTGTCGGGGGGGGGGAGGGGCGCCAGGCTATTAGTATTCCAGGTTTATGCGAGCGACTGTGAAAGTGTGTGTGCGTGTGAGTGTGTGTTCAGCCTGTGCTCACAGTAGCCACATAGGGTTTTACATTCTATTGTTTTCTATTGTCTGAAATAAGATTATAGTTTTCTCATAAGACTTTGATTAGCGGAAAGCAAAATATGTTCAGTTAAAGCCGTTGAAGGCGACGTTATGCTGACTGGGTTTGATTCTTATTGGAGGATTTTTGCAGATTTTTAGGCCGATTCAAAAGAATTCAACATCTGCTAAACTCCCGGAAATCCTTTACTTTCATTGAATCAAACCCAGTATCATCCACCACATGTTACCAAGGAGACGGAGCCTAAACAAGATTTCATATAGTGTAACCCTGCACAAAGTGCAATGCAATGCTTATTGCTAACTTACACTCCCCCAACAGTCTGTTTTCACACCTTCCGTCTGCATGATTTAAATAGCAACGCTGCTCGTGAATATATCTACCCTAATGGGCGTTTCCGTCTCGAAATTCGGCAGGCTCAAGTACATTTATGGTGTATTGATATCTTGCCGATATAAAACCCAAGAGCACCGCTGACTGAAGCGCAACCTCTCCAGACGTCAACATTCAGACGTTGGTCGCTATCTCGGTGGTGGAGCAAGCCAAAGCTACAGTGGCAAGAAAAAACCTGTTATGTTGTTATTTTAAGGAAGAAACCTTGTGAGGACCAAGGTTCAGTGGGGGACTCATTCTCCTTGAGCGGCCAGGCAACATTAAACTGGGTTATCAATATACAGCATAATATGTCCCTCTATCCATTATCTTTTGCTTTATCCTCTACTAGGGTCGCAGGAGGGGAGAACGTTTGGGGCACCGGGCCGATACACCCTGGACAGGGTGGCAAGCTATTGCTGGACACACACTCACACAAACACACTCAATATGGGGCAATTTGGAGAATTCAGTTGACCTTGATCCATGTTTTTGGACTGTGAACCGGAGAACCCAGAGTAAACCTACGCAGACACAGGGAGAACATGGAAACTCCACCCAGATTGGGATTCGAACCCCTAGCACTGAGAGGCAAACGTGCTAACCATTAAGCCATCGTGCCGCCCCCCCAATATGTCCACAAAGAAGTAAATATGTGGACTAAACAGATGTATGTTCTTATGTAAACACTCACATCTGAGACACGGCAAACAGTCAGCCAGCGCATCAGCAGCCTGTGAAGAAATAGGTGCCATTACGCCACGTTCTTCAATCAATCGAGATGTTAACCTCAATTACAGGCCTACAGAACATTGGAAACGTGCCGCCCGGCCTGAACGGGCTCCAGACGAGGGGCGAAAATTAAAAAGTGACTTGATGGGCTGGAAATTGGCCTCCTCTCTGTGTCATAACCATTTCACCTCTGCAAATCACTACCTTCCCCAGGCTGGAATCTCTTGCGCTGATTTCCCGGACTGTCAAAAGTGGGCCGGGGCATTATTTTGCCTCTTGTCACTAGCCACTGTGATTATGGCAATGTGAACAGCTCGTTAATGTGTTTGTGTGTGTGCACGCGCACGCCGCTTTTGACTGACACCCAATCTGCATGAGCTGGGATTGCTTTCGCCTCCTCCGGGTGGTTAAGGGAACGAGGGATGGAACCGGCGGCGTCATCAGATGTCGCCGATGTCCTCCACTTGCGACGTCGGCCGCGATGAACAGGACGCTTTGATGTCTGACTCTTCTGAATGGCGAGGTGTCAAAGGGAGAAATGCGGAGGGTGACAGGGAAATGGAGAGAAAGGGATGAGAGAGAAGAGTGAGATGGAGCGTGTCCGGGTCGCACAGTAGGTGGTGATGCAGGTTTCATAGTAACAACACACAGCTATTTAAAACTCATAGTGCTATTTGTACAGCAAAGGTGCCCAGGCTCACTGAGCCCGCCTTGAGCATGAAATCAAACACACACACACACACACACACACACACACACACACACACACACACACACACACTAACACACTGACTCCAGTGTATGAGGCTCACTATGTCCTCAGAGGGCCTCTTGCTAACTCGCGTCCCCTCACCCTCCATTTCCACAGCAGCCGGCAACATCAGATTAGTCTGTGTTTTCATGCAGACCTCAGGAAGTGCCCGTCTCAAAGAAGCACGTCATGGGGACAAGAGACGTCAGAATTTTTCTGATCATTGATGGAAATATATAATATATTTTTTATTTTATTATTATTATAATAATAATAATTATTATTATTCATCCATCTGTTATCTTCCGCTTTATTCTCTGCTAGGGTCGTGGGGGGGTTCTCCATGTCCATCCAAATAAAATAAAATAATAATAATAATAATAATAATAATAATAATAATAATAATAATAATAATAATAATAATAATAACCGTAATAGAAGATAAAGCGGAAGATAATGGATGGATGGAATTCATAATTATAGAAAATATAATATTTAGTTTTATTTTTTTTTTATACTAATGACAAACTTTACCTTCACATCTTCCTCCTGCTTTCATTCAGCACTCAGGGAGGAACCCCGCTTGTTCATGCTTTCCGATCCGCTCGTGGTACTTCAGGCTAATAATAACCCTAATGAAATATTATGCCGCTTTAAGTAATATTCCGTAATCTTAATGTCCTCTGAATGCGCTCAAATTACAGACAGCGGCGTGGGGATTAATGGAGCTGGTGGCTCTGAAAACGAGCGGTTAGGTTTGCTAATTGTGCGCTCAGAACGCTCAGCTCTATTTAAGCGGCCACTTTGAAAAAAGAGCGTAATCAATATCCCACTGGTGGAGTGCGGCCGTGATCAATTTCGTGCTATCGACGATGTTTTATTGTTATGCTTTAGTGTATGTGTGACTGGGGTTGAGCACCGACTATGAATTTTGTCATGCTTGGGTGTGTGTGTGTGTGTGTGTGTGTGTGTGTGTGTGTGTGTGTTGTGCATCTGTGTGATTTTGGTAAACATTGCCAGGCTTTCCATGGTTCTATTGCCACATCTCTGCTGTGAGGAGAGCCTGGTACCTGGCATGGGGTCGCTGATTACCCTTATTACAGTCGAGCGAGTGGGCTAGCATCCAAAGGCCGCCACCAGAGCTCGGTTCTCCTCGGGCCTCGGGCACAGACAGCGGGCATGGAGAGCAGGCATATGCCTTCTCGCCACCCCCCATTCTGGGAGCCGGTGTGGAGCCTGTTGTTGACAAATTAAGCAATTAATGTGTTTAATATTCTTCCACTGCTTCCATTGTGGATTTCAAATCTTGGCCTTGTGTTTGAATTCGGCCTTCCAGTTCCGGCTTGCGTCAGTGTTACAGCGGTGTGTGTACACGAGTGTGTATGTTCCTCATGTTATGACAGTAACATTGACAATAACATGAATTTTGTGTGAGGGTTGAGCTTAAAGGTCTCATCACATTTCATTAGCTTTTGCTTAAGGGGTCATGGTGGGGGGGTGTTCCCCATACCCATAACCATCTAGAGGAGAACATTTTGGGAGCTGGGAACAGGGCGCTGATCCTTCACTGGGCATACAATCACACACACAGACACACACACAATATAATAAAAAGGGGCAATTTAGAGCAGCCAATTTACCTTGAATCAATGTATTTGGACTGTGGAGGGAACCAGAGAACCCAGGCAGACTTAGTGGTTAGCCCGTTCGCCTCTCAAAATTGGGGATCCGGGTTCAAATCCCAATCTAGGTGGAGTTTCCATGTTCTCCATGAGTCCAAATACATCGCTGGGCACACACGCACTCACACAGACACACACACACTCTCACTAACACACACACACGCACACACACACACTATATAGGGGCAATTTAGAGCAACTAATTTACCTTAAATCAATGTTTTTGGACTGTGGAGGGAACCAGAGAACCCTAAGAGAACCCATTCAGACTTGATTAGCCTGTTCTCCTCTCAGAATTAGGGATTCAGGTTCAAATCCCGATCTAGGTGGAGTTTTCATGTTCTCCATCCGTACAAATCCATCGCTGGGCACACACTCACTCACACACATTAACACAGACACACACAAACTATATAGGGGCAATTTAGAGCAGTCAATTTACCTTATACCCATCCTGTGGGAGGGATATGGAGGACTACCATGCAGACAAAGGGAGAACATGAAAGCTCCACCCAGATCGGGATTCGAACCTGGATGCCCAGCACTGAGAGGTGGATGTGCTAACACTATAGCGCCCATCATATCAGGATAACAGATGAATTTAATATAACGCTGCTTTCCACATGGTGGAATTCTCACCTCCCCCCACTCCACACACACACACACACACACACACACACACACACACACACACACACACACACATTTATTTCCACATGGTTCCATTAATTCATTTCCACCTTTAAATGGATGGCTGAAGCATTCAGAGTGATAGCCTTGTTGATCAGAGTGACTTTAACAGATTATGGGCTGTTTCTGAGCTCAGCACCCATTACCTGAGGATATATTTCAGACTAACGAGAGCTGCATCATCAATACGAGCGCAGGGCTGAAATATGTTTCCAAATTTCCCCGACCCACAGCGCAATGCAAATCCCACATTTCCCCATCGGATTCCTCTTTGGGGAATGTCTTCCAAAAGAAAAGAATCAATGTGGACGAAGACATCCATATTAGCCCAGACAAGGCCTTAAACCATACCCCGGGCTTCCTGAACCTAAATAGGGTCTTAAAACCAAATGTTAAATCCTCACAAACATATCTATTCGCTATAAGGCGGCCGAGGGAGCAAAGACGCTGTCAGATGGGCTTTTGCGCCACCCCCGCCCCTTCCCCCCACGGTCTGATGTCTCCATTTGTGGCAAATGTAGCGGCATGATTGTGTATTGCGTCAGAGTGAAGGCTGGCTTTCAGAGAAATTAATAAACATAATTGCAAACTAATTAGTACCATGATGGCTTGGCACCTTAGTCGTGTGTTAGACACTCAGTGTGGCTTTACGGCGTGCATTTAAATTTTACACTAATTAGCGATGCTTGCTCTATGCATGACTGGAGGATGCTTTATAATGTTATTAATAAAGCTGTATAGATTCCATTAGTAGTTAATCTTCCAATAAAAAGCATGCAGGAGATGGAGGGGCATGACTGGCGTGCTAATTTAAAGGGCCAGATTCAATTGGGGCCGAAATAAAACCCACTGAGGATGCCATGTCATGAAACTGATGATGCAATGTAGTAAATTCTCTTGTTTTATTTAATATGTTGGTTTAATTAATATATTATTAAGTTCGTTCATTATCTGCTTAATCCTTTACTGGTGTCGGGGGGGGGGGTCCAATGCGATGTCCATGCCCATACCCTTCCAGGGGAGAATATTTGGGTCACTGGGCAGATACACCAAGAACAGGGTGCCAATCCATCGCTGGGCACACTCACTCACGCAGTCACACACTATATGGGGCAATTTGAAACATTTAATTTACCTTGTTTTTGGACTGTGGGAGGAAACCGGAGAACCTGGAGGAAACCCACATGGATAGTGGGAAAACATGAAAACTCCCAACACTAAGATCACGATTCGAACCTGGATCCCCAGTACTTAGAGGCAAACGAGTCACTAAGCCACCATGCCTTCCCATGTTATTAAAAATCATGTTAATTATTCATCCATCCATCCATTATCTTGCGCTTCATCCTCTACTAGGGTCACGGGGGGGTTCCCCATGCCCATCCAGCAGAGAACGTTTCGGGCGCTGGGCAGATACACCCAGGACAGGGCGCCAATCTATCGCTGGGCATACACTCACTTACACAGACACACACACTCACATACTCTATATGGGGCAATTTGGAGAATTCAATTGACCTTGAGCCATGTTTTTGGACTGTGGGAGGAAACCGGAGAACCCGGAGGAAACCCATGAAGACATGGGGAGAACATGGAAACACCCAGATTGGGATGTTGGGATGCTGAGAGGCGCTATATATATATATATATATATATATATATATATATATATATATATATATATATATATATATATATATATACATATATATATATATATATGTAAATTTATTTATTTATTTACACCCATCACAGTATTATGCAGAAATCACATATACAGTGGGTTGCAAAAGTATTCATACCCCTTGAACTTTTCCATATTTTGTCACATTACAACCACAAACATAAATATATTTCACTGGAATTTAATGTGAAAGACCAACACAAAGTGGTATACAATTGTGAAGTGGAATGAAAGTTATACATGAATCAACAATTTTTTTACAAATAAAAAACTGAAAAGTGCGATGTGCAAAATTATTCAGCCCCCCTGAGTCAATACTTTG
>JAFMOD010000114.1:1579805-1654584 GCA_019802435.1 Corydoras maculifer
GCTGAATAATTTTGCACATCGCACTTTTCAGTTTTTTATTTGTAAAAAAATTGTTGATTCATGTATAACTTTCATTCCACTTCACAATTGTATACCACTTTGTGTTGGTCTTTCACATTAAATTCCAGTGAAATATATTTATGTTTGTGGTTGTAATGTGACAAAATATGGAAAAGTTCAAGGGGTATGAATACTTTTGCAACCCACTGTATATATTATACTATATATACTATATACTATACTATACCACCTTTTTAAAATCAAATCTTGACCCGTTTTCTTAAAATCCTAATAATTTCAGACTATTTCTTTAACCTGCCCCGTCTCTCCTGCCGCCCAATCAGCTCAGCCCGATGCCCTGCAGAAAGCCGCGTTCCCTTTGATAGAGCTGAGCCATGTGGGATTGTGAAGCAGCATGACTCGGGCTGAGTCTCAGTATGGCGGTGTATTAGGAGAGGGTGTTGAGCCTCATTAGAGCCAGGGCTGGCTGCCTGAACGGAGCCCCGTCTCGTTTTGGAGGGATTAATACTGCACGACACCGCTCCGGCGCGGCTCACGCCGTCTTAATGAGTTCGGCACGGACCTCACAGCGACTCCTTAATTTCACCTAATTGAGCAGTCGTTAGCAGCCATGCACCCCAGCACCGGGGCAAGCGCTGGGTGTGTATGCCTGTTTGATGCCTCAGCGTAGACCATGCCGGGCACTCACGGCACGACAAGATCATTAATTCTGGCTCTTCACATAGATTATTTCGATGTTTCGATAATGAGCGCCCGCTAAGAATGCTAGTAAACAGAGACGACCGAGTTTGGCGCTCTCCCTGTTGATATCGGTGAAGCCGGAGAATTCGAGCCACACCCCGGGGTGCAAGAGAGCCCAGCTTTCTGGGGGGAAACTGCCCACAGCAGTCGATATCAGCCTACGCCAAAGTTGCCTCACCTGCTGGCTCGGCATGTGAAATAGTTGCTTTAAAAACTTTATACCCACCAAATAACCACACGGACAAGTCTCAGCTTAACCTTCTAACAAGCTCAAGTTCAAGTAATTTATTTATAGAGCACTTTTTTTCAAAAGTACATTGTCACAAAGCAGCATTACAGTTTTATAAGCCTTCAAACCCCCAAAGAGCAAGCCGAAGGGCCAGTGGCAAGAAAAACTCCCTGTTGTGTTGTTATTTTAAGGAAGAAACCTTGGGAGGACCGAGACTCAGTGGGGGACTCATCCTCCTTGAGCAACCGGGCAGCATCAACAGTGTAGGACAGCCACGTACAGACTGTGTGATGATCAAGTGACCCGTATTTAGCAATTAAAAACTATATAAGTCCATTGAGGACATCCTGCAGGACCGCCAGTCCAATACAAATCCAGGGTCCATTCAGTAATCGTTGTAGCTGCAGCACTTCAGCAGATCCATGGATGACAACTTTGACCTTGACTGGAGAACAGGTACATGGTCATCCAGTGGAAAATGGCTATTTTTGGTCATAGCATCTATATAATAACCTAATGTTATCTAGTCCTCCAGGCAATCGTCTCTCCTGCTGGGTCCTTACATACCCGTGTCTGTCTGTACATACTGCCGTGAGTACTGACGTGAGGTTCTGCTCATTGTTGCCCCCTTCACCCTCCTGGGTTGTTTTTAAGGTGGACGAACAGGAACATCTTGCACTTTGCTGTTATGACAAAAACAGAAGGGGTGATGAGACACTATTATGCAAATGGAGATGACAAGCACAGGTTGTTTGGACGTATCCAGGGCCACATGATAACAATCATCGCACTGATTGCAGGGGGAGAGTGACTGTCCAACTCACATTCACAGAGCGAGACGTTTAAACTCAGCAGGAATCACAAAGCATGTAATAGGACAATATGATGCAATACAAGTTGTTGTTTGAAGGTTAAATCAAGGTGGCAAACAGTCTCACAGTCTTTCCTCCATTATATAATTAGGCAATTGACTTCTACCAAGATGTTCCTAAGTCTGTATGTATGTATGTGTGTTGTCAGTTCACATTTCTGCACTTGTGTTGACCTGCAAATGGCGTAAATGTTCATTTACGTTCGCTGTTGAAATAGAAATCCGCCAAAGTCAGAGCCCCCCATGGCTCTTAATGAGAATGGCAAGTGACCAGCTGTTTGGTTTATTGCACTGATGCTTAAACCACGCCCATGAATCTTCGCGTGGGTATTTTCCGTGTTCTCCAGTTTCCTCCCCAGTCCAAAAACATGGATTTAGACTAAATTGGATGCTCAAAATTGCCCCTATATAGTGTGTGTATGTGTGTCTGTATGAGTGAGAGTGTTCCCAGTGTTAGATTGGTGCCCTGTGTGTGCGCTGAAGAGCACTGAAATAAAGGCGCTCAAGCCACTTTGTGGTGTTGTACAGGTATATAAACCTCTGCAGAGTCCTAAAAAGTAAGAATGTCTAATGTCGTGGGTTTTGAAGCAACGTGTGGATTTGTATGGCACACACACGCTCGTCTCCCAAGGTTTCTTCCTTAAATAACAACATAAAAAAAGTTTTTTCTTGCCACTGTCGCTTCGGCTTGCTCTTTGGGGGTTTAAAGGCTTTTCATTCTGTAAAGCTGCTTTGTGACAATGTACTGTTGTAAAAAGCACTATATAAATAAATACCTTGAACTTGAACACACCCACGTTTACCCTTATTTCTAAGAAAATGTCTTGATGTTTTGAATAGACTGTAACTTGCGTTGGATGAATATATAAATATCCATTCACCCATTATCTTCTGCTTTATGCTCTACTAAGGTTACGGGGGGAGTTCCCCATGCCCATCCAGGGAAGAATGTTTCAGGCGCTGGGCAGATACACCCATCACTGGGCACACACTCACTCACACACACAGACGCAAACACAGACACACTCTCTATATGGGGCAATTTGGAGAATTCAATTGACCTTGATGGATGTTTTTGGACTGTGGGAGGAAACTGGAGAAACTATCAGATTGGGATTCGAACCAGGAATCCCTAGCGCTGAGAGGCGAACATTCTAAGCACTAAGCCACCGTACCTCCCTAGATGTATAAATATATACGGTTTTATTTCGTACATTAGAACTATTAATTTGAAATTTCATTTTCACAATATTCATTCTCTATAATTTAAATGTAGTGGCCTAATTCGGTCCATTTTTCATTTTGAACTCTTGTAGGAATAACAAAGTCAACTTTTGCTGCTTAGTCAATAAATTGTCTCCAGTTGGACATCAGCCACCCATTAAGAAGCCATTAGAGTAATTTCAACCTCGCTGGCACTTAAATTCAGTATTTCTGTTTCTTATTAAATTACAAAGAGGTCACATTCTGCAGTTGTCTCTCTCTCTCTCTCTCTCTCTCTCTCTCTCGCTGTCTCTCTCTCTCTCACACTCCTCACTCTTTCTGGCTGCTGTGTCCCATCAGTCTGATCAGTCTGGATCGGGAGTAAATGATCACCTTGGTGAGTTCTCTAACTACAATGTCAAATCAGTCCATCATTACTAAGATTGCCAACACTGCTGAACACCCTCCCAAGATGATTTCCTCATCCCCAGCCAATTTGAACTTATCTCATCTGTCTGCTGTGCTCCGTCTCTCTGTAATGTCTCTGACTTTATCGTGCGAAACATGCTGGAATTAATTTTTGGATGTGTTGCCATTACATCTCGAGTGAGAGTTTGCTTTACATCCGTCCTTAAGTCTGGCTGATGTGCTTTGAATTTCTTTCCCGCAAACAGCTGTGCAGAACGACAGCTGGAATTATTACCAATGTTCCACCTGCATCCTTAAGTAAAGAAATCGATTAATTGATTTCCTAATAACACAGCAGTACAGAGGTGCAGCGGTTAGCGCCTTCATTGATTTCGTTGAAGGTTGTTTCTGTAAAGTCTGCATGGCCTCCCTGTGTCTGAGTGGAGTTACGCTACGTTCTCCGGGTTTCCTGCTACATCCCAAATACATGCTGATGGCTACGTTGAAGATACTAATTGCGTCAAGCACTGTAATTTTGAGAAATGGACAGTAAAGGTGTTTTAACATCGCTCATCTCATTAAATTTTGTGTAATTCCCTAATTTGGTCACGCCTTTGTGGGGGGGGGGGTCCCCATGCCCATGCCCATGCCCATGCCAATGCCCATGCACATCTAGGGGAGAACAAATCAGGCTCTGGGCAGATACACCCAGGACAGGGCACCAATCTGTCGCACGGACACATACAATATATAGGGGCAATTTGGATAAGGGGAATTTCAAATATAAAATTCCCCTTGAACCCATGTTTTTGGACTGTGGGTGGAACTGGAGAACAGAACATAGAGAAAATGTGGACACAGGGAGAACATGGAAACTCCACCAGGAGTTGAGAGGCGGAAGTGAGAACCACTATCACTGGGCACACACTCTATATGGGGCAATTTGGAGAAATCAATTGACTTCATCCATGTTTTTAGACTGTGGAAGAAAACCGGAGAACCCAGAGGAAACCCACGCGGACATGGGGAGAACATGGAAACTCCACCCAGATGGGGATTCGAACCGGGAATCCCTAGTGCTGAGAGGCGAATGTGCTAACCACTAAGCCACGGTGCTGTCCACCCTGTTTTGATATTAAACTAAAAAAATTAATAATGGCAAAAGGGTATGTGTGTGAGTGTGTTCTAGAGAGAGAGAGTAAGTGTGTGTGTGTATGTGCATGTGTGTGTGTGGTACAGAGAGAGACACAGAGAGAGTGTATTCTCCCTGTTGCCTTAATTGCCATGACATTTGACGTAATGGACAAAAAGTGTTGATTATTATTTTATGTTTCTGAGATTTAATAAATCTTAATCATCATTGTTCATACAAGATTCCCCCATCCCTGCATTCCTGTGCTTTCTACATCAATGTTTTACTCTCCTGCTGACCCTATAGATTAGATTTTTGCAAGCCAGGCTCAGAGTTCGAACCCAATCCTTAAACACTGCTGCCTTCCTGCAGTGTTGCTCTGACCACTGCGCTGTGGGAGCCTGCGGTTAAGAGTTATCAGCATACAGATCTATAAACAAGCCACACGCAACGGTCTGCTGTAAACAAGAGCTGGTTCATTTAAGAGAAGAGCTGCTTGAAACATGTCTCAGCCTCTCTTCAGATCAAATTGTCCGGGAATCGGGATTAGCCGTATTATATCCATACGGAATGCATTCCTGGTGATCCCACGCTGTGAGTTTAGGAAGTAACAAGTGTAAATGCAATGCGGATAAAGACGAGTGAGTTCCAAATACTTGAACATATCTGTAAATTCACCCAGAATCTTTGTGGGGCATACAGATATCATTCATTCATTCATTCATTATCTCCCGCTTAGTCCTCTATTAGGGTCGCGGTGGGGTTCCCCATGCCCATCCAGGGGAGAATGTTTCGGGCGCTGGGAAGATACACACAGGACAGGGCGCCAATCTACCGCTGGGCACACACTCACATAGACACACGTGCACACACTATATGGGACAATTTTGAGAATTCATTTAACTTGTTCCATGTTTTTGGACTGTGGGAGGAAACCGGAGAACCCGGAGGAAACCCACGCAGACACGGGGAGAACATGGAAACTCCACCCAGATGGGGATTCGAACCGGGAATCCCTAGTGCTGAGAGGAGAACGTGCTAACCACTAAGCCACCGTGCCGTACAGATATCAATTAAATTTAATTAACTGTGATTAATAGTGATAAACTGTGGGCGGCACGGTGGCTTAGTGGTTAGCACGTTCGCCTCTCAGTGCTGGGGATCCAGGTTTGAATCCCAATCTGGGTGGAGTTTCCATGTTCTCCCTGTGTCTACGTGGGTTTCCTCTGGGTTCTCCAGTTTCCTCCAAGAGTCCAAAAACATTGATCAAGTCAATTGAATTTTCCAAATTGCCCCATATAGAGTGTGCCCCATATAGCCCTGTCCTGGGTGTATCTGCCCAGTGCCCAAAACGTTCTCCCCTGGATGGGCATGGGGAACCCCACTGTGACCCTAGTACAGGATAAAGCAGAAGATGGATGAATGGATGGATAGATGGATGGATGGATGTATTAACTGTGGGTGGCATGGTTGCTTAGTGGTTAGCAAGTCTGCCTCTCAGTGCTGGGGATACAGGTTTGAATCCCAATCTGGGTGGAGTTTCCATGTCCTCCCCATGTCATGTGGATTTCCTCTAGGTTCTCCGATTTCCTCCCAAAGTCCAAAAGCATGGATTCAAGGTGAATTGGCTGTTTTAAATGGCCTCTTTATAGTGTGTGTGTGTCTGTGTGAGTGAGTGTGTGACCAGCGATGGATTGGCGTCCTGTCCTGGGTATCTGCCCAGCGCACGATTTTCTTCCCTGGATGGGCATGCGGGATTAGAGAAAAAATAGTAAATTAAAAAGGGTAACGTAATCTCACATTCACTTTTCTGCCACATTTATAATGATAACTAATCTGTAGTTTGAATAATATACATAATGTCTAGTGTCTAATCCTTAAGTTTCATCAACCTGTGATTACCAACCTGTAATTAGTACAGCGGACAATCTGATTGGCTCATGTTGACGATCATGCCTCAGTGAGATTACACTTCCATTGGTCCTGATCTAATGAGACGGCAAGTGTTCAGAAAACCAAAGCGTGTGAGGGACATCACGTGAAGGCCGTCAAAAAAGACGAGCGAGGAAATTTGACGCCATGGACATATGGCTGCAACGGGAATTAGCCAAAGCCATGAACGGCTTGGGGTGCCTTCAGAGACGCTACTTCATCTCCCCATGGGGGAATAAGTATGAGATTGGCGACAGTCGCCTTCCCTTTCTCGCTCGTTTCGCCGTCGCCCTCCCTTTCCCCCAACCCCCTATCGTCCCAATCAGGCCCACTCTCGCCGAGACGAGGTCTATAAATAGCGACTCCCACTGCTCCAAGGACATGCAGATTTGCTGAGAGTCACATGACTCTGGAGAGAAGCAGCGAGAAGGGGGAGCCAGAAACGGGCTCGGTAGCCTTTCTGCTCTCAGGTGGGGCGTAATTGGCTTTTTTGCATAGGTTACCGCGCTCAAGGACTAACATTGGCCAGGGCAAAAGGTTTCGGCGTCTCTTCCCGCCGTCCTTTGCTGGTCTTCTTAATACTTTGGTTTCGTCTCTAGATTGCGATTTGTTATCTGTGTCGCTGCTGGCAGTTCTGATATTTTGCCCATGTTTTTGCCTAAAGTAAGACAAAATGTTCCTTAGAGACGCGTTAGATTGAGCAGTCGACCGCTGTCCCTTTCCAGCACTGGCAATACCGCTGCAATCGTCCTCCCCGGTGCATAATGGAATACAGATCTGTTTGTGAAAAACAGGGTGAACGACAGTTAGAGAAAAAGGCAAAACCATTACCCTGCCTAACATAAACTCATCTGCACTCTTACAAAACAGCCTCGTGTTTCCACTGGCAGCAGCCGTGATGGGAACGGGGACCGCTGGAGACGCAATGTGTTTGACAATCAAAGGGTTTATGCTTTGCCATCCACATACAAGGCAACAGGGTAATGACTCAGTTTATGATTGTGTACTGATTCACATGCATGAATATGTTCCCAAAAAAAACACTCACCACAACATTTGGTTTGTGTGATTTCACTGACTCGGTTGTGACGTGCTGTTTTATATAGTCTGAACCGAAACACATACTGTATGGTGTCTGGACACGCCCCTGTTTTGTTCCCTTTATAGTCCATGTTCTCAGTTTCACTTCCGGTAAAGATGGACTTTGTAGTCCAATTCCAGACTGTAGTCCATATGTTTGTGTTCTACAGTACATACTGTGTACGTCCCCTTTACTCTGTTCTAATGGTCAGGACCCCAGTAGTAGCACCACAGAGCAGGGATTTTTTGGTTGGGGCATCATTCCTATCCCAGCAGTGTCACTGAGGTGGAGAAATGAAACTACAGCAGCACTGCTGCACTGAAACCCCCTTACCGCATCAGTGTCACTGCAGAACTGACTGATCCCTGTTCTGTGATGGTTCTAACCAATAGAGAACAGAAAACCAACGGGGGACTTACATAAACAAAGAACACAGATGGACTACAGTCTGTAATTGTAAAACTACAAACGTCCATCTATATGATAAGTGGAGGAATTGACAATAGAGTAAGAAGTGGGCGTGTCCTGACAAGCCACACTATGTAAATTAGATACAGATGTATTAGGACACACCTCTACTTTAAAGCTGTCAAGTTGTGCTGTAAAATCAAACATCCAGCCATACAGTCTCTTTTAAATGTTGTGAGAACACTTTGCGGAAGGCCAAATTTCCCCGACATCCCAACATGACTAAAAGGTGACAGTGGGGTAGTTTAGTTTAGTGTGAAGAAACCTGACTGGCCCACACACACAGCCCTGACCTCGAGTCCATCAAGCACTATTGATATGAAAGCACTTTAAAGATTGCAAGTCAGACCTCTGGTCCAGCATCGGTGTCTGACCTCACGAAGGTTCTTTTGGAGGAATTGAAAAATATTTCCACAGGCACAATCCAATATCTTGTAGAAAGGCATCCCAACAGAATGGAAGCTCTTACAGCTTGTCGGTTATAGCTGTAAAGTCAGGAACCATCCAAAGGAGAGAAATGTCAAAAAGGAGATCTCATTAATGTCTCTGTAATATCCTCTGGACAACGATGAGATCAAATGGAAAGACAATGTGAGACTTTAGCATTGTGCTGCTCAGATATGTCTCCTGAGATGGAGTTTTTGTAGAGATCTCAGTAAAGACTTACATTGTTTTCAGAGGTGGACGTGCTTACTGCTATGCCAATATATTACTATTTATGTTATAACTATCACGTGTATACTTATGTATATGTAGATTTTGTGTATTTAAAAATCATTTTGTAAAGTGTTTATTCCGAAGTCTCACTACAAGATTTCATTTCACATGTCTTGACTTGTGATGTATATGACAAATAAACTTAAACCTTAAAACACAATAATCTGATACTTATTCATAATAATATGATAATATAGTAAATCATATATATGATATATATATATTTGTATATCACAAAAGTAATGCTTTATATGTCTATAACCTTTAACTCTGAAACACAAATACACAAAGGCACGAGTATAAATCTCAGTGTGTTTGTTCGTGGGGGAGATGATCTATTTTCCAGCAGGGTACAGAGAGAGACTGAAACAAAGCCCGGGCGTGAATGAGGGGTCATCCTCTGCACAGCCTCCTCCTGATCCTGAGCCCAGCTCTTAATGAATATCATTCTCTTGCATTAAGCAACCCGATTGTTGGATGATGGTGTCTGTGACAATAACATTTAACCGATTCCCCCTTTTCATTTTTTTCTTTTCTGTGATGCTGAGTTGAGGTGCACTGGGAGGGGGTGATAATTGATTGTGTGATGCCAACTGGTGGAATTAACAAGCAGCCAGATTGGACAGTGCCAACTCTCCCATTGACACGAAAGTGTAGCGTTTTGAAATTTCAGAACTCGAGGCCAAAGCAGAGTGGAGGGAAATTAAAGGCTGCAAAATCTGCAAAGTGGGCAATCCAGATGGAGACGGGGAGAAGATGGAAACTCCAAAGATCGGGATTGGAACCTGGATCCTCCTATGATGTCTGAGTAATCTTTTAAAATTTTCTTTGTCTAGTGGTCTGTTCAGGGTCAACCTTTCTAATGTACATACAGCTGATGACCTGTGGGCATGATGTCATATTTTTAAAGATTTCTTTAATAAAGCCAGCAGGGTTAAGACTTTGGATCCAGCTTCCCAAAAAAACTTTGGGATTTTAGATTTGGATTATGTTGTTTTTTAGCGAATGCTAAACCAGACAATGACAAACGCCGTGTTCCCTCCTTTGTCGCTGTTGTCATGAGCACAGCCCAGGAGATCGGGGGTTAAAAAGTGTAACGGCACTGCACAATTGAAATTTGCACAGACACCAGGGTGGAAAGGAAAGGATTTGGTGTGTGAATCAAAGCGTTTGTAGATGTGTGAGTGAGAGTGAGTGAACATGTCTGCTTCAGAGTCATTAAGCTAATTGTAACACCGCAGCCATTCTTTTTTTCAGCAGAGACAGATCTGTGCAAAGATTAGTGATGTTGTGTGTGTGTGTGTGTGTGTGTGTGTGTGTGTGTGTGTGCATATCTGCATGTGTGAGTGTGTGCACATGTGTGTGTGTGTATGTGTGCGTTTGCGTCATTGTGCCAGCACCTCCTTCTCTCTCCAGACACAATAGTAAGAAAAATGACCAGCTTGGTGGCCTCAGGGTGCAGTTAAATCTTCCTATAGTCAAGTTTATTGTGTGTGTGTGTGTGTGTGTGTGTGTGTGTGTGTGTGTGTGTGTGTGTGTGTGTGTGCCGCACACTCAGTAGCTCTGGCTTTCATGTGCATGTTGTGTATTCATTAACACACTAGTAAAATATTTGTTCTTTTTCCTTTTCCATCATACTGAATGCACTCCTGCACACGGCTCACTCACTCACACTCTGAAGTTTGTTGCGTGCTTTAAAGATTTGCAGCGTATTACATGTTGTTTGTCTGAATAACCTGGACTTCTGCATTAGTACTTTGCCCAAACATTTCCCTTCACCACCCTCATCCATCAGCTCCATGTCAGGAACGCTGAGGTTGTACCACACTGAACAGTGTGTTCTGGTTCGCGTCCAAGTTGGTCAAGTCTGGAACATGTTCACAGGATGGCATGCAGGGGGCATCCTTCCTAAATGCCCATATGACCCCAGCTGACTAAATCCAGAGGAGAGGACTAAATACAGAGATAAAATAAATCCATCTTTACCTTAATCCTATATAAGGGTCGGGGTGGGGGGTTCCCCGTGTCCTTCCAGGGAAAAACGTTTTGGGTGCTGGGTGGATACACCCGGGACAGGTCACGTCAAATTCAGAGACCCACACATTATATAGGGGAAATTTAGATGGGGCAATTTAGAGCAGCCATTTTACCTTAAATGCATGTTTTTGGACTGCGGGAGGAAACCGGAGAACATGGGGAGAACATGGAGGCTCCCCTCAGATTGATTCAAACCTGTATCAGGAGGTTTATTATTATTATTATTATTATTATTATTAATTCATTATTATCATCTGCTTAATCCTCCACTTTGGCGGGGTTTTTTTTCCCATGCCTCATGACAGACACATTCTATATAGGGGCAATTTAGAGCTGCCAATTTACCTTAAATCCATCAAAGGTTTTGGACTGTTAGAGGAAACCAGAGAACACGAGGAGAACATGAAGACTCCACCCAGATCACTGAAAGATGGAGGTGCTAACCGTGCTACGCCACTGTGCCGCCCTATTCATCGATCCATTATCTTCCTCTTTATCCTCTACTAGGGTTGCAGTGGGGTTCTCCATGCCCATCCAGTGGAGAACGTCTCTGGGCAGATACATCCAGGACATGGTGCCAATCTATCGCTGAGCACACACACACACACACATTCACTCACACAAACACACACTATATGGGGCAATCTGGAGAAGTCAACTGATCTTGATCCATATTTTTGGACTGTGGGAGAAAACCAAAGAACCTGGAGGAAACCCACACAGACACGGGGAGAACATGGAAACTCCACCCAGATTGGGATTCGAACCGAGAATCCCTAGCTGCCACCCTATTAATAATATTATCACAATATATATTGTTATTGTCATTATTGTTATTATCACCACTGTTTTACACATTTCGCTGGGAGTCCCAGTCATTTCGTCGGTCTCTCAAACTTGTGTTTGTGCGTGTGTATCTCAGCAGGCTTGTGTCGCGGCGGCGTTTAAACCAATCTCAGCGTTTTTCTGCTGAGCCAGTGCTATTCAACAAGGCTGGGTAAATCTCATATACAGCTTGTATTGATCCTCGCGCCCATAATCACTTGGATTCTGCCCTGTTTTGGTGACCTCTGCTGAGGCGCTGGAGATTAAGAATCACTCCCACAGCGCTTAGTGTCATTTTGCTAGGTGTGAGGATTTTTTTTCTTCACAATAATTCCATCAATAATCTTATCACAAACACTTTTGTTTGTAATTCCACACACTGGACTGTTTACTTTTTCAATTACAGTAGCTGCGCCGCACTGCTGCTGCACAGGCGTATATGTAAACATTCACGCTCTATTGTCCTTTTTCCGAATCTGTGTGGGTGCCTGTGTTTGTATTTACAGTATCGAGATTCGTGTACCGATAATGAAGCATGCCATTCAGTAAACAATCTTAATTAAGCAGGCAATGCTGACCGACAGACTGTCTGTTATTTATCTGTCTGCTATGTTGTTATTTACATGCTAATTAGATTTAATCCGTCCATCAATCCCTCCTTCTTTTCGTGTGTGTGTGTGTGTGTGTGTGTGTGTGTGTGTGTGTGTGTCTGTGTGTGTGATTTT
This sequence comes from Corydoras maculifer, assembly GCA_019802435.1. Lineage (NCBI taxonomy): Eukaryota > Metazoa > Chordata > Actinopteri > Siluriformes > Callichthyidae > Corydoras > Corydoras maculifer. The sequence goes on from JAFMOD010000114.1 coordinate 1,592,196, forward strand.
AATGCTTTATTTTCTTAATTACAAAATTTTCTCTTATATTATTTACATATATATTTTCTTTCATCTTATTAGTCGAAGCTCAATCCAATACTCAGGATTTGTATCATGGGAGAGGGGGGTTGGTTGGGGGGTTCCCCATGCCCATCCAGGTGAGAAGGTGAGAAGGTTTCAGGGAAGATACACCCAGGACAGTTGCCAATCTATCACTAAGAAGGCACACAGGCACACACCCAGCCGATATAGGGGGAATTTAGAGCAGCCAATGATTTTCAACTGTGGGAGGAAACTGAAGAAGAACCATGTGGTCATGGAGAGAACATGCAAACTCCAACCAGACCAGGATTCGAACCTGGTCGGGATGCTGGACATGCTAACGATTACAGAACCAGATTTATATCAATTTAAATACAGTACCAGTTAAAACTTTGGCAACACCCCCTTTTTGCTTCACCTTTTGTCCATGATCTCAGTTCTACTTCCTGTAAAGATGGACTTTGTAGTTCTACAATTCCAGATTGTAGTCCATCTGTTTGTGTTCTACAGTACATACTGTGTACGTCCCCTTTACTCTGTTCTAATGGTCAGAACCCCAATAGTAGCACCACAGAGCAGGGGATATTTGGTTGGTGCATTATTCCTATCCCAGCAGTGTCACTGAGGTGGAGAAATGAAACTACACTAAAACCCCCTCACCACATCAGTGTCACTGCAGAACTAACAATAAAAAATCCACCACCCAAATGATACCTGTTCTGTGATGCTCCTGACCAATAGAGAGCAGAGAACCAACAGGGGACTAACAAACACAAAAACACAGATGGACTACAGTCTGTAACTGAGTCCAAATGATGTGGAAACTATGCCACAGCGATGGTGTGATGTAATCAAAACTAAAGGTGGTCCAACCAAATATTAGAGCGTGTGGCTTTTTTTTTTCTGCCGGATGAGTATACCTTTAATGTGTGTGTGTATGTGTGTGTGTGTGTGTGTGTGTGTGTGCACGCGCTCTGAATTGTCTGTCAGCAGAATGGTCTAGCTCACAAGTGAACATCTATTAATAAGCTGCACTATGTGTAATAGCTACACAGAGTAATTGCCCTCAGAGTGTGAGAGAGAGAGGGAGAGAGAGAGGGAGAGAGAGAGAGAGAGGGATACCTTCCCACTGGGATGCTCTCATCATATCTCTGACACAGGAAACGTGTTCACTAATGGCTAATTAAAACGCGTCATTAATGAATAGCCAGTGTGACGTGATAAGGGAAGTTGGCTAAATTAAAACATTTCCTGTTATCCCTGACAGGAGTAACCTGAGGAATGCATTGTGGGTCGCTCGCTGAGGCAGGACGCAGGCCGCCTGCTGGTGCGGGTGAAACGCCTATTTTCTGCCACTAGAGGAAATGCAGAGCGGCTGATTTAAAGCTGACATGTTTAATGTGTAATAAAGACAGTCATTTGAAATGTATGATGGGTAAAAACTGTAATAAACGGTATTTAATATGTTTGTATGGTTAAGGCATAATGGAGCAGAGAAGGCCCTTCCCCAAACTGTTCTTTGACATGTTATATATATAAGTTGAATGTGTGTGTGTCTGTGTGCATTGTGCATTTGTGTGTGTATGTGCACCTGTGTGTGCATGTGCGTGTGTGTGTACTTGTTTGTGTGCGTGTATGTGCCTGTGTGTGTGTGTGTGTGTACGTGCTTGTGCATGTGTGTGTTTGCACATGTATGATGTGTGTGTGTGTACGTGTGTGCATGTATGTGTGTATGTGCACCTGTGTGTGTGCATGTGCGTGTGTGTACTTGTGTTTGTGTACGTGCTTGTGCATGTGTGTGTGTGTTTGCACATGTATGATGTATGTGCATGTTTGTGTGTGTGTGTGTGTGTGTGTGTGTGTGTGTGTGTGTGTGTGTGTGCGCATGTGTTTGTGTGTGTGTGTGCATGTGTGTGTGCTTGCACATATGTGCGTGTTATTGTGTGTGTATATGTGTGTGCATGAGTGTGGTTGTGTGCATGGGTGTGTTTACGCAATAAATCAATCAGCATGTCTCTTGCCATTGTCTTTAAGAGCTCTGACTTTGGCGGTGTGCTATTTGAACGGCGCAGCGCTGCCATCAACACATAAATTAAAGCTTACACTGTTGGCAAGAAATGTTATCGCAAGCCCCAGTCCAAGCGGCTAGATTTCTCATAAACATATAAGAAGCATGTCTTTGTAAGTTTGTTGTTAAGCGTCTGAGAAGTAGCTGGATTTTGACGTATTCGGATGCCATTATTTAAATTGTTGAGAGTGTAATGAGGCCTCATTGCTTCCCGCTGGTTTCCATCCATAACCATTATGAGACGAGTGAAGTTACTATATGATGAATAAGATTCGATGTTGTCTCATGCTGCATTCTGCTGTAAATATGAGGTCAAAATTATACCAACAGTTTCATTAGTGTTCTGACTCACCATGTTGGATGCAGTATGCTCAAACCAAAATAGTAAATGTTCTTCATTAAAAAGCCATCTGTGAGGGCCGGTGATCAGTCATCTGTCACTTACTAGTAAAAATAAATGTCATTTCATGGTATCATGGTCCATCCATCCATTATCTTCCGCTGAATCCCCTACTATAGTTGCAGGAGGTTTCCCATGCCTATCCAGGGGAGAACATTTCGGGCGCTGGCCGCTGGGCACACCCAGGACAGGGTGCCAATTTATCTCTGGGCACACACTCACTGGGCACACAAACAGTCTATATGAGGCAATTTGGAGAATTCAATTGACCTTGATCCATGTTTTTGGACTTTGGGAGGAAACCGGAGAACCCGGAGGAAACCCACGCAGACATCTGCATGGAACATGGAAACTCCACCAAGATTGGGATTCCAACCGGAAATCCCTAGAGCTGAGAGGAGAACATGCTAACCACTAAGTAGTATCATGATATTGTATGGAATTTATTAGAAGCGTATCATGTTACATTAAAACCATTATCATTATCTCATCGGGTTCGAGCTGGACCATCACGTCTTTCAGTTATATTACCGTACCGTGATTATGGGTAAAAGATTTGGGGCGATTTTAGCGATCTTCAACGAGCTGTCAATCGTGCACCACAAAGCTTGATACATAGCGTGTCAGTGTGCCATAGCTATCGTAACGACAGGAAAACTATGTCGTAGGCGACTCAAAATGCACAACAAGCGTGTACTAATCTTAATTATTCATGTGCAATGAACCAATCGGTGTTTCACTCTCAATTCCCTTTAAGAACTACGTGCACTCTGTCTTTGGCGGATTGCTATTTCAGCGATGCAGCTACCTGGACTCAATGCACTGCTCTATAAGGTTCTCTATTTAAGTGTTAATGGAGAACCCACCGTATAGGGTAGACTATGTCTATTCAGAGTTGAGTGGCGTTGGACATGCGACTGTGTTAATGATTCATTGGCACCAAAATAGCGAAAGTCTGACTGTTGACGTCTGGAGAGGTTGTGTCAGCAGTGCACTTGGGTTTTATGTCTCTGAGATAGAAATACGACAGAAATGTACCCCAACACATCTAATTTTTTCGAGACGACTTTGCCCATCGGTGTAGATATAATCACACACAGTGTTGCTATTTAAACGAAGTTAAAAAGTTAGAAGGCAGTAAAATAGACTGTTGGCGGGGTAATTGATAGTAGTAGGAGTTCTGCAGGGTGGAAGAACCCACGCTCCCTCACCGGCAGTTTAGCAGGTGTTTGGCATGGTGTGTTTTTAACCATTATAACCATGTGTTTACGAAGGTCAGGAACAGAAATGCAGTACGTGCTTTTACGTTTTGATGGACACTGTGATTAACGTCACATTAAACAGAAGCGTGTGATGTTTGTGGAAGGCAAATCCCGGCCACCTCGTTTAACAATGGCCCTCTGACCTGGATCCTGTGCATATATTACAAATCTGCCTTAATGGCGAGGTTAAAAGCATGGCAGACTGCTCCGCTGGTGCCAGCTCAGCAGTTTCAGAGGACATTCAAGCCATTGCTCAACGTCAGACCCACATGCGCGCTCAACAGTGCCATGACTGATGGATCGGGGTGAGAAAAGAAAAAAAAAGGCATACCTGTAAATACATTTAGGTTTCTATTTACAGAGGCCAACAGATGGTTGTGCGCTGATGACGGAAAACATTCAGAGTCGACAAACTCATCAGTTATGATAGAAATAATGCAGGAGATTAGTGGAATCACTGGATGTAGTATCCTTGCCTTCACCTTCACCTCCTTGCATCATCTTCCTCTGTATCTTCCGTCGCCTTTTTTTTTGTTAAAGAGTCGCCACAAAGGAGAAGAGCCACAGAGTCGCTTTGGCTTAGTTTAACTTCAAATGACCTTCCTAATGCAATATTTAACTGGGCTTGGGTCCGACGTTATGAGTGCACTGATATGTAGACCCCGTGGGGAAAAAGTGGACCTTAAAAAGAAATCTGTGGCATTTTATTTACATTTTATTACAAATCAAAGTAAATGATTCAGGCTAGGGAGGCACGGTGGCTTAGTGGTTAGCACGTTCACTTCTCAGCACTAGGGATTCCCGGTTGGAATCCCAATCCGGGTGGAGTTTCTATGTTCTCCCCGTGTCCGCATGGGTTTCCTCCGCGTTCTCCGGTTTCCTCCCAAAGTCCAAAAACATGGATCAAGGTCAATTGAATTCTCCAAATTGCCCCATATAGAGTGTGTTTCTGTGAGTGAGTGTGTGCCCAGCGATAGATTGGCGCCCTGTCCTGGGTGTATCTGCCCAGCGCCCGAGACGTTCTCCCCTGGATGGGCATGAAGAACCTCCCTCGACCCTAGGGGGATAAAGCGGAAGATAATGGATGGATGGATGATTTAGGCTATTGATACAAGGCTCTCCAGTTGCCTCCCTTAGTCCAAAAACATGGATTCAAGGTGAGTATATATATATATATATATATATATATATATATATATATATATATATATATATATATATATATATATATATATATATATATATATATATATATATATATATATATATGCCAAAGATGATGGATGGCTGGAATTACCTGTGTTGTTGTTTAAGTTAGTCCCCTATTGGTTCTCTGTTCTGACCATCACAGAACAGATATCATTTGGGTGGTGGATTATTTATTGTCAGTTCTGCAGTGACACTAATGCGGTGAGGGGGTTTTAGTGCAGCAGTGCTGCTGTAGTTTAATTTCTCCTCCATCTCTCAGTGACACTGCTGGGATAGGAATAATGCACCAACCAAATAACCCCTGCTCTGTGGTGCTACTATTGTGGTCCTGACCATTAGAACAGAGTAAAGTGGATGTACACAATATGTCACAATACTTTTGACTGATGCACTCAATTGTGATGTTCTACGATACTTATATACATCCTACGTGACTTTTTTTTAAAACAGAATCTGTAAAATGCTTGAACGATACTTGGACATCGGACACAGACACAGCGCCTCACAGATAAGTGATTGATGCTACCGTGTGACCGCCGAATCCAAGCATGTCTGTCCAATCGCTTCCATGGCGCATCCGTACACAGCTTCTCAGCCCTGCTCTGATGTCAGGGGTCACTCTGGGTGTCGGCTCACTTCACGTTAATCTCCTTCTCGGCACGCCGCATCCTCCAGACAGATATTAAATCACGCCCGCCGCACCTGAAGCTCCAGCGCTTCATTCATATTTCATCTGCCTCCAATTTAATAGCACAGCACTTTTTAAGCCTGATATATTTATTACGCGCTGCGAGCAGTGGAGAAATTTGGTTTATCCGGACTTGGGGGTGGGGTTGGTGTGGGGGGGGCGTTGTGGTGTAAATGAAAAAGACTCGACAAGTTTATGGCTATTCGTTAGCATTTCGTCTATCTACGAGTTTTGTTTGTGAGCCAGTGTAGAAGGAACGAAGCGGCTCGGCGGCCTCCGAATAAATAATCGCCCCGTTCGAACTTATTTCAATGGGGACTATTGCCGCCTAAACTTCCTCCTCGTTTTCTGTCATAGCTCTTGCAGGCTGTGCCAGAGAAAGTGGAATCGTTTATAAAAAAACTCAATAATTAGATCGCGGGCTTCGCGGCCCGTCTTCCTCTGGCACCACCGTTGACGTCGCCGCAGCGTTTGACAATTCGTTCGCTCACAAAGCCGCTCGTGCTCACGGTACCTGCGAACGGCACACAGTCGCTCCAGGGATAGCTGATCGTTCACAGTATCTTAGTATCAAGGTGCAACAAAATGATAAAGCGTCTGACAGCAGGCGTGCAAAACGATTGGCTGTGGGGGGGGTCATTTACTTTTTCGAAAAGTTTGCAAACGTCAGGATTTCATTGTGTTGACATGTAGAACTGGATTTCTATTGGAAAATGTGAGGGAGTTTGAAGATCGGAGTGTGAGAACTATAACTATTTGCATTTCCCACCTACTGCAGGTAAAGATGTCAGTAGGAGGTGTCTGTGAGTGTGTGTGTGTGAGTGTGTGTGTGTGTGTGTGTGTGTGTGTGTGTGTGCATAAGAGAGAGCGAGAGATACTGACATGGTGGTGGGGTGGGGGTAGATCAGACACAGCAGTACTGCTGGCCAGAGAACAGAACATCAATCAGAACATGCAGGTGTCTGATCCACTCATACCATCATCTATCACCCTAATTATACACTTACATTACATTTACATTTGGTCATTTAGCAGATGCTTTTATCCCAACTCGGATGGGGTCGGAACACAGGGTTACGTACAGAACCCCTGAAGATATAAAGGTAAATGCGCACACTACTAACTTCAGTGGATCTGGGATGTGAACCCACAACCTTCAGATTGATAGTCCACCACCCTAACCACTGAGCCACCACACCCCACTTAGCACTGGGGTGCTGATCATAAGAGAGAACATAAGAGAACAGACCAAAGGGGACTAACGGAATATGTAGGGAAACAGATAAACTACAAAATAGAATTACAGGACTCCAATAATATAGTAAGTGGAACTGATACAATGAGCTGCACCCAAATAAATGTGCAGGAGTTCGAAGATCGAAATGTGAGAACTATAACAATTCGCAGATGCTTTTGTCCTTACAAGTATCCCACCTTGGATGGGGTCCGAACACAGGGTTACATACAGAACCCCTGGAGCAATGAGGGTTAAAGGTCCACATTGGTAACTTCAGTGGATCTGGGATTTGAACCCACAACCTTTAGATTGATAGTCCAACACCCTAACCACTAAGCCACCACACCCCACTTATACCACCCTAATTATACCAGTTCTGTGGGGTGCTGACCATCAGAAAACAGACTAAAGAGGACTAACAGAGCATGTAGAGAAACAGATAAACTACAAAATGGAATTACAGGACTACAAAGTCCATCTATATGGTAAGTGGAACTGATACAATGAGCTGTACCTAATAAAATGGCTGGTGAGCGTAACCCACTGTCATCAGAAAAGTACACAGAGCCAAAGACAATGTTTTTTCCTAGAAACCACGGGATCCAGTGGAACCAGGGGGGATTGATTTGTAGAAACCTTCTCTCTCTTTTAACTCCGTCTCTGTTCAGACATGTCCGCACACTGATGGACTCATTTTCCATCCTCCATCTCGCCGTCTCTTCGAACCCGCTCTTTTTTTTCTCAGTGAGATAGTCTGATAGAATGAGTTACGGCTGAGGGTGTGTAAAAAGCAAGCCGGAGCGACCAGGCGAGCGGGTGGCGACCACCCTCTAAAGTAACGCTGTCATTTTTTCTCGCCGGCAGTCATTCGGAAATTGCTCGATAAATTGTTGGCTTTGGCGATATTAAAAGAATTCCTCTGAGAACTCTGCATAATACAACCTTAAAGAACGTGCCGCTTTCTGATGCCGTATTTTATCATGTACATACCCGCATCTGCTCATCTCCTCTTACTTTATTATCACCTCTTACCATATAGATGGACTTTGTAGATCTACAAATACAGTCTGTAGTCCATCTGGTTCTCTACATACTGCTCTAGTCCCCTGTACAGTGTTCTTTAATGATCTTGTTCACCAACAAGACCAGAAACTCTGAAACTCCACCTAAATTAACAGACACTCTTAATAAACTCTGACACTACAACACTTTTAAACAGACACTCTCTTACGGCTGCTATATTTTATTTGTATTTCTTTATTGCTACTATATTTTTATATTTACATTTTTATTATAACGCTGCTATATTTAAAAAAAAATTGTGATAATTAATTTAAAGCACGTTGGCTTAGTGGTTAGCACGTTCGCCTCTCAGCGCTAGGGATTCCCGGTTCGAATCCCCATCTGGGTGGAGTTTCCATGTTTTCCCCGTGTCTGCGTGGGTTTCCTCCGGGTTCTCCGGTTTCCTCCCACAGTCCAAAAACATGGATCAAGTTAATTGAATTCTCAAAATTGCCACGTTTATAGTGTGTGTGAGTGAGTGTGTGCCCAGCGATGGATTGGCGCCCTGTCCTGGGTCTATCTGCCCAGCGCCCGAGATGTTCTCCCCTGGATGGGCATGGGGAACCCAACCGCGTCCCTAATAGAGGATAAAGCGGGAGATAATGAATGAATGAATGAATAATTTAAAAAATAATTATTTTACCATTTAGAGAAAACTGGGTCCTTGAAGCGCAATTTCGTTTACATTTCATGCACCACATGTTACGTAGATGACAATAAAGTCTCCTTGAATCCTTGATCCGGACGCCCACCAAGCAGGTATTATTAGGGTGGTGAATTCTGCCCAGAATTCAGTGACACTGATGGAGTGGGGGTGCTGTATGTCAGTCTGAGTTGATGATGCAGCTGTAAGCACAACAGTGACTCCTCATTATCGTCTACTAAAGTTTTGGGTAGGGGCTTCAGGCGATGGGCAGATACACCAGGACAGGGTGCCAATCTATCACGGGGCACACTCATTCACACAGAGATACACACACTATATAGGGGCAATTAAGATAGGGACTTGGACATGGGTAGAACATGAAAACTCGAACCTGGATACCTGGAGCAATAAGCAATAATAATGGCTTTACGTAAAAAAACATGCAAACTTTGGAAATTTGGGTGAATTTGGGATTTGAACCTTCAGATACCACTAAGGTTCGCATCATCCACTGAGCTACCGCACCCTAACACCTCTGCTACACTGCTAAGTGCAGTGGCTGGTTCTGGTCGGTGGATTATTATTTCACCGGTGACACTGAGGTGTTAAACACTCCAGACCCCCCCCACACACACACACACACACAGGGGATAAAGGAGGTAATGTCCAGTCTGCACCCTATTAGGACATGTTCAGGTCATTCTAATAGAAATTGATCAGCAACTTAAACCCTTTTAAGATAATTCAATTAATCAATGGAGACGCAGACGGAACGTATCTCTTCTACTGAAAGAAAAACAGTAGGCTATACAAACCACTACAGACAAATCTCGTCCGTCCAACCTACAGGAAATCCATATTGATTAGATTTCAACCAAACCAATCAATGCTCAGGTACATAAACAAAGCCTTTAATATTGTGATGGTGAAGGTGGGGCGGCCGTACTATGTTCAAATCCCAATCTGGTTGGCATTTCCATGTTCTAACTATGTCCAGGTGCCTATCTTAATTGCCCCTATATAGTGTGTGTATCTCTGTGTGAGTGAGTGTGCCCAGCGATAGATTAGCACCCTGTCCTCAGTGTATCTGCACAGCGCCTGGTTTCTGTGGAAAATTATATATATTTATATTGCTTGTTTTATCTAACTGAAAGAAAAAAAATATATAAAAGAAAATAAATAATAAATAAAATAAATAAATAAAATCAATTAAATAAAAATGAAAAAACCTAACAAAACAACTTCCATATCACCAAAACACAAGGTTCTTTTACGTACAACGACACTAATCACTCTCTCCACCAGTCACTGTGTTGCTGCTTGAACCACATAGAGGTGTAGCCATCTTAAAATGCTTCTTGATGGTTGTGCAGAGTATATAAACCTCCACAGGATCCAAAAGAGTAAGCATGACAAATGTCTTGGTAATGAAAGCAACAGGGCCAATTAGAATAGTTATCACACACACACACACACACACACTCACACTTGAATTACAGCTGGTTCATTATTTCAGTTGAACGTGAGACATAATAATGGTATTATTGTATCACAGCCCTAAACATTTCCAGCTCTGTTCTTTCTGTCTCATATAACCCTGTGTCTCTTTCTTGTTCTCTGACCTCGGTGGTGGTGTTACTGTCGACAACAGACCACCACCTGCATGTGTGTGTTGATTACCCGACAGTAAAGGGGGCGGCAATAGGCTCTGCACGCAAAACACTCAAAGCCCACGACCGCAGCGTCGGGGCAGAACGGTGGCCGAGGCCTCCCACTCTGAGTCCGAACGCTCGACTAACTGAATTTGCATTCGTAGAGCCGCATAACTTAAAAAAGAGAGCGAGGTAGCCCACATGCTTGTATTGTGATACTATAAACACAGTGTTTGAAAGTAGCTTGATAAGAATGCAGGTGCAGACACCGATGGCAGCTGATATAATAGAGAGAAACCGAGAATCCAATTTGCGCTGCGCTTCCAGATATAGAAGCTGCGTATCATTTGGCTCCCGCCAACACCACCGCTGCTCACTGGACTCTGCCTCTGCCTGTATGTACGCGGCATCTTCAAGTCAGGATATTTCTCATTTGCATAATTCCATCAAACCATTCTGTCTCTATCTCATTCTTGCCCTCCATAGACACCTGTGTGAAATGTGTCCTGGTATTTTCCCTCCTGGTGACTAAGATTACTTTTTTTTCTCACTTTGTCAATTAATCTGTTCAGCAGCTGTGGAAATCATGCAGCGATGCACAAATTCTTTTACTGCCTCGAAAGCAGAATGAAATATCCCCCTGTGTTTGTACGCGTGAATCATACTGCATTCACCATTCAAGATTCAAGAAAGTTTTATTATCATTTGTATCACATGTGGGACATGTGGGATGAAATTATGGCTCACGGACCCCGTTTACCCTGTTCTAATTAAGTTAGAACTTAAATTTTAAAAGCCCCTATATGGTGTGTGTGTGTGTGTGTGTGTGTGTGTGTGTGTGTGTGTGTGAGAGCCCAGTGTGTGTTATAAAGCCTTAATGGCATATTCTTATAACAGTTTATAATTAGGTTATAAACATCTCTGTACAAGGCGGCACGGTGGCTTAGTGGTTAGAATGTTCTCCTCTCAGCACTAGGGATTCCTGGTTCGAATCCCCATCTGGGTGGAGTTTCCATGTTCTCCCGTGTCCGCGTGGGTTTCCTCCGGGTTCTTCGGTTTCCTCCCACGGTCCAAAAACATGGATCAAGTCAATTGAGTTCTCCAAATTGCCCCATATAGAGTGTGTTTGTCTGAGTGAGTGTGTGCCCAGCGATGGATTGGCGCCCTGTCCTGGGTGTATCTGCCCAGCACCTGAAACATTCTCCCCTGGATGGGCATAGAGAACCGCCCCCGCGACCCTGATATAGGATAAAACAGAAGATAATGGATGGATGGACATCTTTGTACATTAACAGAGGCTTATGACAAGTGTTATAAAGATTTATGAATACTTTCCAAAACTTTATGAACGTGTTTAGAATGCATTATGAAAACCGGACTCATATGAAGTGTTGCCGAATTGTTTTATGTTTTAAACAATAAAAAAACTAATAATAATTAATACCAGAATGTTTATAAAGCGTCGTCTGAACGTTTAACCATTAGCAATCCACTTCAATCATTGATAGTTATTTTCACAGGATGCCAAGGCAACTTGGTGGAACTACACCGGGTGCTGAAAGACACTTACACACAGTAATCACAAGATTAAACCCATAATCATGTAGCTATTCAGGTCCAGGACCACTGACTGTGCTACATTAGAATTTATTTCAGTGTAAAATTACTACAGACTGATACAATAACAATTACAGTCTCATTTAAAAACACAAAACACACCATACACATAATTAAAGAGACGTAAAGAGACGTGTTCCGATAATGGAATCATAAAGTAGACATTCATCGTTTTATTAAAAATAGATAAAAATGGTGTTATTAAAGGTGAAGGTTTGTTGAAATGGACCTGAATGCTGACAGGTTAGTCGTATAACATTAATCCGTCCATTGTCTTCCACTTAAACCTATACTACGGTCGTAAAGGGGTTCTCCATCCCCATCAAGGGAGAAAATTTGGGGCGCTAGGCAGATACACTCAAAACACGGTACGAATTGCTCGGTTACACACAGAAATTTAGATACGGTGCAGTTTAGAGCTACCACTTTAGCTTGAATCCATGTTTTTGGACTGTGGGAGGAAAGCGGAGAACCAAAGGGAAACCAACATGGACACAAGAAGAACATGGAAACTGGTTTTCAATAATAATAATGGGATTTGAACCTAGATCCCCCAGCACTGAGGGGTGGACGTGCTAACCACTAAGCCACTGTGCATCTGTTTGTGTGAAGGAACATATTTGAACCTGTTGCAATTGTAAGCACCACAAACTTGTAACCACGACGGAACTTATTTAGTTTTAGGGGGAAATCATGTTGTATGTTCCCCGCAATGCATGAAAACAAATGAATGTGTGTGTGTGTGTGAGAGAGTGAGAAAAAGAGAGTGTGTGTGTGTGTATACTGTATGTGTGTGTGTCTGTGTGTATGTATGTGTGTGTGAGGGTGTGTGTGTGTTTATATGTTTGTATGTGCTAGTGTGTGTGTTTGTGAGTAGGTGTGTTTGAGCATGTGTGGGAGTGTGTGTGTGTGTGTGTTTGTGTGTATGTATGTTTGTGTGTGCTAGTGTGTGTGTGTCTGTGTGTTAGTGTAGGTGTGTGTGCGTGTGTATATATGTTTGTGTGCACCACAGCTGGTGCATTTATCAGAACTAATTCCGAATGTTCAATCGGGAACGTGTTTTTATTCCGAGCATCATATGCGAGTTACACTCCATAACGACCGAAGTGAATCAATCAGTTATTTCATTAGAAAACACGATTAGATCAGAGGACGGGTTGGAACCACGTACGAATCTTATTTCTGTAACAGAAACCCGAGCGACTCTGTACAACAAGAACCGTTTTATTATCAGGCGACGGCTCGCACAGCTCCCCTCAATCCCCCTTATGACAGAGGAAATCACATCAGCATGGTGCTCACATGCTCCAGACTCTTCATCTCGTCCGAAAGCGCCACGGAAGACCTTCTTAATATCGCTGCGGTCTCTCCAAGACAACAAGAGTGAATAAAAAAAGGAAACGGGATTTGGCTTCAGTCGCAAATCTTTCAGATCTCCTGTAGTCTCATATATCAGATTCTCCAGCAAAAAAGATTCTGGGTCTAGTCTCTCATGTTCTAATATCTCAGTAAATCCCGCTCTTCTCCAAACTCTGAGAAGACTGAGCTCGGAAGATGTTCAAATATTTGTGCAGTGAAATCCCTCATTCCAACTGTTCTGTCGTTTATCAACAGTTACAGTTTTCAATTATTAATTGTCTGTGAGAATCAAAGAGGGAACTACAGGAGCGGGTGTGTTGCACTGAGAAGGCTGCCAGAGAATCGAACATGGATCAATGCGACTAAAACGTAGTGGCGATCACAGTGGAGGAAAGCGGTATGGACCGCTTCAAGTGGACGTCATATATTTAGGTTGTAATATAAAAGACACTGCAGACTGTGTAGACACTTTGGGCTAGCTCAAAAGTCATCAACTAATTCTCTTTATTCTTTATGGCTTTGTTTTGGGTGTAACATGCAATGAACCAATCAGCGTGTCCCTTGCCTTTCCCTTTAAGAACCAGGTGCACCATGACTTTGGTGGATTGCAATTTGAGTGTGTGTGTGTGTGTGTGTGTGTGTGTGTGTGTGTGTGTCTGTGTGTCTGTGTGTGAGTGTTTGCCCAGCGATGGATTGCCACCCTGTCCTGGGTGGATTAAGCAGAATATAATCAGATGAGATTAGATTATTTGTGGCATCACCACCCAGGAACAACCTTAATATTAATTAATTGATTTATTCATTATCCTCCACGTAATTCTCTACTAGGGTGGCTAAGTGGTTAGTACATTCTCCTCTAAGCACTAAGGAGTTTCCATGTTCTCCCCATGTCTGCGTGGGTTTCCTCTGAGTTCTCCAGTTTCCTCCCACAGTCCAAAAACATGGAACAAGGTCAATTGAATTCTCCCCATGTAGAGTGTGTCTGTGTGTATGTGAGTGAGTGTGTGCCCAGCGATACATTGGCGTCCTGTCCTGGGTGTATCTGCCCAGCACCTGAAGCCCCCTCCACCCCACAATCCTAGTAAAGGATAAAACAGAAGATGCTGGATGGATGGTTGCGAGGGGGTTCCACATGCCCAATTGGGGAGAACATTTGGGGCGCTGGGCAGATACAACCAGGACAGGGCGTCAATCTTTTGCTGGGCAACAACCTTAATAATCATCCATCCATTATCTTCCGCGTTTTCCTCTATTAGGATCGCGGGGGGTTCCCCATGCCCATCCAGGGGAGAACGTCTCAGGCACTGGGCAGATACACCCAGGACAGGATGCCAATCTATCGCTGGGCACACTCTCACTCACACAGACATACACACTCTATATGGGGCAATTTGGAGAATTCAATTGACCTTGATCCATGTTTTTGGACTGTGGGAGGAAACACGAGAACCCAGAGGAAACCCACGAGGACACGGGGAGAACATGGAAACTCCACCCAGATTGGGATTCGAACCGGGAATCCCTAGCGCTGAGAGGAGAACATGCTAACCACTAAGCCACCGTGCCGCCTAACAACCTTAATATATTATACCTATTACAATCGAGATGTAAGTGCGTTTTGGTCGAGTTCCACCTGCACTCTGTGTTTTTCTCTTTTTACCAGCTCTACCTTTAAAGTGTTGCACATGAACACAGACAGCTTTTAAACCCTAATTCCCATTATTTTCTCCCCCTGAAGTTAAATCCAGGTTGAATGTGTTCTGGATCTCAGATACTTGGCTTTGGACCTTTGAGGCCCGCTGAGCGAAGGCTTTGAAACGGGAGCTCCTTGAACTCTCGGTTCCTTATTCCAGTGTCGCTGCAGAGCCGCAATACTTTGCAGGTGAGCACTTTTTACTTCAGGCAGTTGAAGAGTCAGACCTTCGAGCCCTTAGTGACACTCTTTGTGTTTGTAAAGCCCTAAACCCAGTGTCATTCCGTCCTCTCCAAAGGCATCCTCGCTGTCTCTCTCTCTCTCACTCTCTCTCTCTCTCTCTCTCTCTCTCAATCATCTCTGCTTTGGCCCTTTTACTTCAGTGGCATGCTACATGAAAGAGGGATACGCTGTTGTGGCGATGTGGCCAGGCTCCCTCGACGCGGCCAGAAAAATGGCTGGCGTATTGATCAAGTGCGGCTCTCTGACGCTTCTCTCTGGGAGGCGAACAAAAGGCCCTGCCGAGCTGCCAGTCCTCAACACAAACAGCTTTCCTGCCATTAGAAACACACACACACACACACACACACACACTCAGTCATCTTTGTCCAGTGCACCATCAAGGGCTGCCTTTTATTTTCCTTCATCCTCTCTCTCCTCTGTCCATTCTCAGCGAGCTCAAAAAGATTGTTTTCATTCCTTTGTCTCTTTGAATTACGGATGCAGGAGTGAGGCACCGATAGCCTCGAGGAGTGAGAGCATAGAGAGAACCAAACAGAGAGATGGGGAGATTTGGCAGAGAGGGCCTCGAGTCACCGGGCCCTGCTCTCCATCGCCTTTAGGGCCCAAAGGAGTCGAACTGAGCCTCGTAACCCCAGCAATGCTCTCGCCATGGGGAGGCTCTTTGCCAGCGGTGCCCGCCGACCCTGGCCTCGGAACTTTTCATTCCTGTAGGCGGAATGAACTGTTTCCCTCCCATCGGCGTGAGAATCGTTCATTCGGCCAGCATGCTTTGGACAAGCGCCTCACTTCCATTGATTTCCGTCCATCAGGGACCTAGCTTTTCGTGAAGAGCGCGAGGCCTGTGGAGACGCAGCCGAATAGAGATGCCACAGATCAGTTAGCTATCAGGATCATCACTGTGGCCTTTATAGAGAATGATCTTTGGGCGCTCATTGACAGAAGTCACTGGATGCTCCCTGCATAAACAAAAGAAAGAAAGAAATGGAGATGCCTTTAATTAAAATTCAGTGTATATTTAATATTCAGATTTTTTAAAAACTGACTGTCTTTTTTTCCATTCTGGGTTTTGGAAGAAGCTTTTTTGTTTAAAGAAAATGGAATTACATTGATGTAATGTTCTATGTAATAATTAATGCATTCAGCTAAATAACAGTAATGACAAGGTCTTAGCACACTATGTAGAACGAGGCGGCACGGTGGCTTAGTGGTTAACACGTTCTCCTCTCAGCACTAGGGATTCTCAGTTCAAAACCCCATCTGGGTGGAGTTTCCATGTTCTCCCCGTGTCCGCGTGGGTTTCCTCCGGGTTCTCCGGTTTCCTCCCACAGTCCAAAAACATGGATCAAGTTTATTTAATTCTCCATATTGCCATATATAAAGTGTGTCTATGTGAGTGTATTGCTGGCCCACCGATAGATTGGCGCCCTGTCCTGGGTGTATCTGCCCTGCGCTCGAAATGTTCTCCCCTGGATGGGCATGGGGAACCCCCCGCGAAACTAATATAGGATAAAGCGGAAGATAATGTATGGATGGATATATAGACCGAAAGTGGTGTCGTGGCATAGTGGTGATCATATCTGCCTCTCAACGCTGGGTATCCAGGTTCGAATCCTGATCTGAGTGGAGTTTCCATGTTTTCACTGTGTCCATGTGGGTTTCCTCTGGGTTCCTGGGTCCTTTTACAGTCCAAAACATGGATTCAAGGTCAATTGGCTGCTCAAATTGCCCCATATAGATTTTCTTTGTAAGTAAGCGTGTGCTAATTGCCAGATTGGTGCCCTGTCCTGGGTGTATCTGCCCAACACCTGAAACATTGTACCCTGGATGGCCATGAGAATCCACCCAGCGACCTTTTATTCATTCATTATCTCCCGCTTTATCCTCTATTAGGGTCGCGGTGGGGTTCCCCATGCCCATCCAGGGGAGAATGTTTCGGGCGCTGGGCAGATAGACACAGGACAGGGCGTCAATCCATCGCTGGGCACACACTTACTCACACACACAAACACACTCTATATGGGGCAATTTGGAGAATTCAATTGAATTGATCCATGTTTTGGGAGTACTGTGGGAGGAAACCGGAGAACCCAGAGGAAACCCACGCAGACACACGGAGAACATGGAAACTCCACCCAGATGGGGATTCAAACCGGGAATCCCTAGCGCTGAGAGGCGAATGTGCTAACCATTAAGCCACCGTGCTGCCCCCCAGCAACCTTATTAGATGAATTAATGGATGGATGAGTGTTTCCCCAGTGATAGATTGATGCCCTGTCCTGAGTGTATTTGCCCAGCGCCAAAAACATTCTCCCCTGGATGGGCATGGGGACCCCCCCATGACCCTAGTTGAGGATAAAGCGGAAGATAATGGATGGATGTTTATCTATCTATATGTTCAAAATGTGTGTGTCTGTGTGGGTGAGTATGTGCCCAGCGATGGATTGGCACCCTGTCCTACATGTATCTGCCCGCTGCCCGAAACGTGAATGAGCATGGGGAACGCCCAGAGACCCTACCAAGGGATTAAGCAGAAGATAATAAGATGAGAGATGTTATTCAGAACATTGTGGAAATGAGTAAATTAATACAGAAACCTTACGATATACTATAAACGAATTCAGAAATGAAAAAGAAAAGTGATACCATTTGATTTCTCGGTTTTCTGGTGTTCCATATAATGCTCTTGTGCCAGGCGGTTCATTCAGTGTTTGGTGAATGAGTGAGCAAGAGAACAAATTCTAACACGTCATATGATTTTTTTTGCTTTGGTTCTTTTTGAACACTCTTCAGCATGCCAGCTAGCACAGATGAGATGAAGCAGAGAGGAATACACAGAATACAGATTAGGTTTCGTTCACAGGGTCTGAGGAAGACTTTCATTCCTTTAATTTCAACTCCGTTCATCTGCAGTTCAGCATTCTTACTACATGACCGAAATTATTTGGACAATCAACCCTTACATAAGATCTTATTCAACATTCTGTTTCAAATGTATTGGTATTAATACAAAACCTTATATATTTACTTCATAATAACATTCAGTAGGGCGGCATGGTGGTTTAGTGGATAGCACGTTCTCCTCTCAGTGCTAGGGATTCCAGGTTCGAATCCCAATCCGGGTGGAGTTTCTATGTTCTCCCCGTGTCTGTGGAGTCGGTGTATTAATTAGAAAATAATCAGATGAGATTAGATTATTTGTGGGATCACCACCCAGGAACAACATTAATAATTATAATTATATTATAATAATTATAATATATTATAATTATTTGATTTATTCGTTATCCTCTGCTTAATTCTTCCCCATATAGAGTGTGTCTGTGTGAGGAAGTGTGTGCCCAGCAATAGATTGCCGCCCTGTCCTGGGTGTGGGATAGGCATGGGGAACCGCGACCCTAGTAGAGGATAAAGTGGGAGATAATGGATGGATGGAAATTACCACTGATGCTCATACTGAACAGACTTTATCACAATGTCATCATGACATCTTCTTGTGTATACATCATACAGACCTCACATCAGTTCTACCACAGGCTCTGAATGGGATGCAACCCCATATAACCAGTAACCCCAGTCTAGAACTAGTCTATTTATCTGTACTGATCATTTTGATCATGGTTTTGTTGGTATACTTAAGGAATTTTTATGTGATGTAATCAAACTGCAAAATATGTATTTAAATACTGCACATACACATAGAGGACATCTGCCTGAACACATCTGGGTTCAGAAATCCTTGTTTCAGTGACTTATAAAGTGGATATATAGTGGCTTGGTCGCGTCAGTGGGTGATGGTATCCATTCTTCTGTACGGAGATGTCTATACGGAAACGACGATGTTTGTTAAGATGGTGCTCGAGAGAAGGACCCACACACTGACCCAGAGTTGCTTTCAACCACAAACCTCCAAAGCCCGGCTCAGGTCATTTCAGAAATGCTATTAATCTCAGCACATGCTATAAATTGGTAGAGCCCAGAGTGCTCTTTAAGGGACCTAAAAGATGGAGGGAGGGAAAATGGGAGGGGAGGTCACTGCTCTTCCTCTACGGGAGCTGCAGAAACCAGGATGCAAGAATTAATGAAATTGCTTGCCCTCTTTTTCATCTCGCTCTCTCTCTCTCTCTCTCTCTCTCTCTCTCTTTATCACTTGTTTTCTCCCTCTTCCTCCCTCACTCTCCCTCCTCACCCAGGTGGCTGCTTGCTCCTGGCTGCACGGCTGAATCTGAAGCGCTGGGAGAATTTTAACTGCTCCAAATGAATTGTTTGTGTTGGAGATGTGAAGTGCATGGGGGCGGAGGATGTGGAGGGAAATGGTGGTGGTGGTGGAGGTGGAGGTGGTGGTGGTGGTGGAGGTGGTGATGTGTGGGGAGCGAAAGGCTAAGAGACTGAAGAAAATTGAAAGACTGCCAGAGATGCAGCGATGCAAAATAGCAACACAACCTAGCAGAGTGCCTCTACCTTTAATACGCCGAAGGGGGGGTGGGGGAACGTGTTCGGCGCTTGTATTTGTATGTGTGTGAGTGCAGCCAGTGCAGAAAATGAAAAGAGCAGGTTGGGGTTGGGATGCAGAGATGTAAGAAGAGGTGTGGTTATTAATTGCCACAGGGCACCGGCGACCAAGTGTTTTAATGAAAACGGCCGCGGCCCGAAGACAAATGACGTGTAGAGAGCCCCCATTTAGATGCAATCGGAGCCTCAACCTAGATAGTGACAAATATCAACTCCACTTTTTCTTTTTTTTGTAATTCTCACCTGAATTCTGGCTGTCGACTCATTTCTCTATCGCCTCCCGACTTCTTTTTTCAGCCGCGATGTCCCAATGAATTGTGGTGAGGTCGGAGTTCAAGGCTTGCCGAGAATTATCTTGATTTATGCCGCCATGCGACTGGTGGAGTAGTGAGCATGGCAATAGCCAGCAGGCTCCTCCAGGGCCTTTATGGTTCCCCTGCGACGTGCCAAGAGAAATGGGCTCATGCCGCGCACGCCATTTTTCTTGCCTCGCTTGGCCGAAGGTGTATGATATATCTCTAAAGTGCCTAATAAGTTTCTGAAAAACGTGTTTTTAAAACAAATTGGTTCGGATGCTTTACGAGGCCCCCACACTGAAGCGACTGAGCGAGAGTGAGGCAAAGAGAAGCGGATAAATAGAGACAGAGAAGGAGAGGGTGAGGAGGGTGAGGGAGGGCAGGGAGGGGTGCAGAGGGCAAAGCTGGAGCTGAGGATTTTCTTCTTGGGGATTGGAGGTTGACAGCAAAGCACAGTACAGGCACACTGTTTACAGGCAGAATGGCAGCAACTTTAAAGGTTGGACATCTTTCACCCTTACTGAGCTCAGCGGCACTTTAATGATTGATGTGCGGCATCTGTGTGTTCCAAGAACAAATAGCGAAAAATACCCTACGACTCTATGATCCTGTAAATCGACTGCACTGAAGGGGGGCAACAGATTGGACACGGAGTAATGGCTTTTAAAAATTTCCGACATTAATGTCACACTATTATGACATTATGACATCATACTTGTCTTTAAACTCTTGAATGATCACTGAGGCTTATAGGAATATATAATGGAAACACTATATTTGTATGTCCATCCACCCATTATCTTCCGTTTTATCCTCAGTAGGGTCGCGGCGGGGTTCCCCATGCCCATCCAGGGGAGAACGTTTCGGGCGCTGGGCAGATACACCCAGGACAGGGTGCCAATCTATCGCTGGGCACACACTCATTTAGACGGACACACACACACTATATAGGGGCAATTAAGAGCAGCCAGTTCACTTTGAATGCATGTTTTTGGACTGTTAGAGAAAACTGGAGAACCCAGAAAAAAGAAAAATGGGGACATGGGGAGAACATGGAAACTCCACTCCAGATCAGACATTCACTCACTCACTGACACAGACACACTCTATATGGGGCAATTTGGAGAATTCAATTGACCTTGATCTATGTTTTTGGACTGTGGGAGGAAACCAGAGAACCCGGAGGAAACCCTCGTGGACACCGGGAACACATGGAAACTCCACCAAGATTGGGATTCGAACCGGGAATTCCTAGCGCTGAGAGGAGAACATGCTAACCACTAAGCCACCATGCCATCCTTATATTTGTATGTTTATACACAAATACACTCATCGGCCACTGTTATACTCTTTGTCCTCTTCTATGATATTCAAGACCCTCAGAGCAGGTATTATTAGGGTGGTGGATGATGATGATACGAGTCGATCAGACCCCTGTATGTTGTGTTTGGTGTACTGATCTCTGTCCAGCAGCACAAGATACACCAACACACCACCACGATGTCGGAATTACTGCAGTACTGACATTATTTAACCATCCTAATACCTCCTTTTTGGGGGACCTGATCATCAGAAAACATACTGAAGCAGACTTACGAAGTATGTGGAGAAACAAATGTAGAACTACAAAGTCTATCTGTATGATCAGTGGAACTGAGGGTAGAACTGAGGTGACGTACCTAATAAAATGGACGGGGAGTATATACGAATATATTCATGTACATTAATGGCCAGTATTTAAGTGTATATAAGTATTTAAGTAAATGCAGTGATGATTGCCACCCCGCTGCAGCATGTGGAGGTGAACTTTCCCTGATGGGGGCGATAAGAATGACAAAAGGTAACTGTGAGCTTCTATTATCCCCTGGCATAAGGAAAGCGGTATTGCAGTTCACCTTGGGGCCTGATAATTGACCACATTCAAAACAGTAATTACCACATTAAGGAATAAAGCTTGCTGAAAAAAAGGGGAGGATACCGTCACCGGGGTCCGAGTTTCACGCCAATGTGCATTTATTAAATAACCTTACTGTATGAAGGTTCATAAAATTGCTTCTGAATATTACAGTCCTGAATGGAATTACACTGTTTTACCTGAGCATCATATAATAATGAGATAGTTCTGTAAGATAACGGTCAAAGTTTAGAAATGTGGCCTGTTACAGAATTTTGTACTGAACATGTAATTGAATTTAAATGGCTTCTCAGTTTCGGGATTATTAACATATTGGTTTATATATAAACATGAATTAAGAAGTGACCTGAAATATATTGCTTTGTTGGAGTAAATCATCCTTTAATTTAAAATGTCCTTATGAACACAGCTGCAGCTGGGACCTGGGACTTTTGCAGTTTCTCCTCTTGTGTTTAGCAGGTACTTTGTGACATATTAAAGCTGGGAAAAAAGAAACTGTGCTAAATATAAACTTAATATCTTATTATTTTTGATGGCTTTATACTATAATAGGGTCACAGGGGGTTCCCCATGTCCATTCAGGGAGACGCTTAGAAAACTGTAAAGCTGCTTTGTGAGAATGTACTATGGTAAAAAAAAAAAAAAAACACTATATAAATAAACTTCTTGAACTTGAACTTGAGAACATTTCAGGGGCTGAGCAGATGCACCCAGGACAGGATGCCAATCCATCACTGTGCACACACTCCCTCAAACACTACATGTAGGGTTAATTCAGATAGGGGCAATTTGGAGCAGCCCATTCAATTTGAATCAATGTTTTTGGGCAATAGGATGAAACTGGAGAATCTGGAGAATACCCACACAGACACGGGGAGAACATGGAAACTCCACCCAGATAAGGATTCAAACCTGGATCCCCAGCTCTGAGCGGTGAACATGCAACCACTTCTTCCTGATCTTCAGATAAACAGATTCAGGACATCAGTGCTTTACAATGCTTGACAATAAACAATCCACCACCCAAATGATACCTGTTTTGTGATGGTCCTGACCAATAAAGGACAGAGAACCAACAGGGGACTAACAAAAATAAAAACACAGATGGACTACAGTCTGTAATTGTAAAACTCCAAAGTCCATCTATATGATAAGTGGAGGAAATAGATAATGGAGCAAAAAGGGGGCGTGTCCTAACTGTACATCATTATTTTGGGGATGTTTTTGATAAACAGAGGTTGTATTTTGGATGTTGGGGGGAAAACCAATTAAATCAGTTTAAAATATGACAGTCTTGTTGTCATGTACGTAGATGAATATTCTGGATGAATTTTATCTATCAGCATCAGGTTCTAAGAAGAAGAATCCATGGATTAATGGTGAGGTACTACAGTATCCACTGCAGAACAAGAGGCGCCGAGATTGCATGATATATTGGGTATTGACTATGACTGCCCACACCGCCAGTTACCTGTTTTTTTTTTTTTTTTAACCATAAAAATGCCAGGTAAGCAGCCCTTCCCGACATCTTGCTCACACGCTCCTCGTTCCAGTGCTTTCAACCCAACACATACATCTCTGTTTATGTCATACATAAAACAAGTGCACATGTGGGATTTGCCTCCGAGCGGAACCTCTATCTTCTTTTTATGAACCCTATAGACGTAGCGTGTCAGGGATATCCATGCGCAGATGTTTGTTCTGGCTGGCGTGGTGACAGCGTGACATGAAAATGGATTTGTTCTATGCTGTACAGCCTTAAAGGGGGTTGCTTGCACTGGGTGGGGGATTTGTTGGGAGGAGGCGCCCCTTAAAATGACAACTACCCACCACCATGGTCCACCTGGCCTGGCTGGCCCCTCCCTTCACAGCCAGCGCGGCCAACCAGATGGCCGAGGGGTCAGGCCGAATCCTTATTTTTCTCACAACGGAGCTCTGGCAGGCTCGGTTAGCCTTTTAGAAAACAGCCTTCGGGGGGAGAGGAGGAGGTCCAAAGGCAGCCTTAGAAATTGAAAGAGCGGAGAGAAAAATAAAGAAGGGAGAACAGGAGTGAGAGCCAACGAGAGGAGTCCGAAGTGCTTATAAAGTACGGTGTGTGTCTGTCGGTGCAATAATAACCAGTGCGAATGGCGCTGACTCAGCACCTGCTTATGGATTTTCATTTCGTCTTCCCGCTTGCCACACACACACACTGTGTCAGTGTCTCCCGCCGCCAGGCTGAGCAAGTGAGGGTGAGATTGGCCCCAAACGAAATGAAGTTCCCTCTCTGCAAATCTAATATTTTCTCCATCGAAATTTATGGAGAGCATTAAATTTTCCCTGCCACATAATATCTACACCGCGGCATCTCTAAAGGAATAAGGCCTATGAAGCGAAAGACAAATTGAGTTTGTGTGTGTGGACTCTGACCTGCCGATGGGGAAAGGAAAACAGATTCCACTGCTCCCAGTTCCCTCTGCTGAGGAGCCTTTTTCATTGCACTTGTTTGCTTGTTCCTCAGGGAGACATTTAATATAATTTATCTATCTCCCACTCGCCTGCCTCTCTCCGTCTCTGTGCTTACTCGGAACAAGACAGGGCCATTTGTTTGGGACGGGGAGAGCATACAATACATGCGCATGAAAAACTGACAAACTTTTTCGGGTCTCTTAATCTTCAATGATGGCTTCAAATCCTGAGTTATAATTAGTAAACACAGTGCACTGAACCATCGCCATGTTCTTGTTCTTGTTCTTGTTGGGGTTAGGGATTTAAAACATAGTAAAGAGAGTGAACCCTTAAAACCAAACGTTATGGATGAAAGTATCTCAACACAACTCTTATTTGTGACAATTGGGTGTTTTATTCAGTGTCATGGCAGCAGATATGTTTTGGACAAATGTTTGCTTTCAACATCATGAAGAGTTTGGGAAACGGTTCATGAGCACAGAACCCTGATTTCAACACTATGGATGTACTAGAATGGAAACCATTGAGCATTTGTTAAATATGTATATTATATACAGTATGTACAGTGGGTGGCACGGTGGCGTGAAGGTTAGCACCTTCACCTCTCAGTGCTGGGGGGTCAGGTTCGATTCACAGTGTGGGTGGAGTTCCCATGTTTTCCCCGTGTCCACATGAGTTTTCTCAAGGTTTTCCGGTTTCTCACACAAGCCAAAAATTTCAATTGGCTGCTCGAAATTGCCCATATAGTGTGTATGTGTCTATGTGAGTGTGTGCCCAGTGATCAATTGGTACCCTGTCCTGGGGGTATCTGCCCAACGCCTAAAATGTTCTCCCCTGGATGGGCATGAGGAAGCACAACCCTAGTAGAGGATAAAGACGAAGATAAAAGATGGACATGTATATACAATACCAATCAAAAGCTTGGATACACCCCCTACTTGCTCAATTGTTTGTTTGTCCCCTGTTGGTTCTCTATTGTCTATTGGTCAGGACTACCATAGAACAGATATCATTTGGGTGGTGGATTGTTTATTGTCAGTTCTGCAGTGACACTGATGTGGTGGAGGGGTTTTAGTGCAGCATCCCTGCTCTGTGGTGGTACTTTTGGGGTTCTGACCATTAGAGAACAGAGTAAAGTGGACAGATGGAATATAGTCTGGAATTGTAGAACTACGAAGTCCATCTTTAAAGAAGTTGAACTGAGAACATAAACAATAAATGGAGCAAAATGGGGCGTGTCCAAATCCAAAGAATATTGTCACAATGTTGGAAGTATACAATTGTACTAAATCCATGGCTAGACAAACTAAATTTATTGATGAAGGAGTGTGTCCCAATACTTTTGCCCATAATGTATAAACCATGCTGCAGGTTTTATATAGAAAAACACAGAGAGTGGCACATTAACGTATAACTGATGGTCTATCTGCATTAGCAATGTAACTACCATAATCGACCCATCAGCTAATTACCAAACCCCTCAAGAGTTGGATTGAGTACGACACACCAGGAAAAAAGCTCACCACAGAGTACTGACTAATGAAGGCAGAGTCAGGTGTAAGTCATTAAACGAAGTCCATAATAAACATTGTGCAAATGCAACAAGCCATCACAAGGTAACGAATTAAACCCTTTTAAAATTTTCATAAATCCAGCTTTCATTCTGTGTCACTCGATCTTTAGTATGTTCTCATCTACTTCGAGTTTATAAACTAAAGAAGATGGGGCACGTTCAGCTCAAACGCGGTATGAGATCAGTGCAGCACACCAAACTGGCGGCACTGGAATCTGTTTTCCGAACCATTACACACATTCAGCGTGGATAAGAGACATTTTTCTTCTTGACTTCAGACCTTTTCGCTCATTAGCTTATCGTAAAATAGCCACTGCTAGCTATTACCAGTATTCCCCAGTTTTGCTGATAAGATCACAATTAGATCACTTTCCATTAGCCCAGATCATTTTCCGGCGAACAATGAGACCACTTTTGAAATCATTTTGGTTTTTGATAAGAACGTATTAGCGAAGGTGAGGTTACAGGGGGATGCGCGGTAATAAAGCCTGCCAGTTAATAATGTAATCTTGAATTACAGTTTAATTACAGGTGCTTAGTCGCAGGGGATGCCCCGTAATTCAATCACCAGCCTGCAGTACAGTATAAAGCCTTATCTTCCTTTAAACTGGAAATGAATGAGCTTCTTTGGCTTCAGCAGAATTAGTTGAAGAATCTACAAGCAAATCACTTATCAAATACCAATTCCATGCTGGAAAGGATATTTCGTCGGCAAGATTGCTGCATCCTCGGCCAATCCTATTCCTTTCCAGCCTCGTGTGTTTGAACCAGGTCCTTGTGTTTGTGTGTAATGGTTCAGAGGAAGGCTTTTAATTAAATTCGTTTTTTAATTTCATTTGAGTTGAGATATGATGATGATCGTATGATGTGGAGAACAGATATATGAGAATTCTTATTATATATGATCATCAAAATGTCATCAAGAACGTCTGTCTCTCAACACTAGGGATTGAGGTTTAAATCCCGATATGGGTGGAGATTCCATGTTCTCCCATGTCCCTGTGGGTTTTCTGTGGGTTTTTCAGTTTCCTCCAAAAACATGAAGTGTAACTGGCTGCTCTAAATTGCCCCATATAGTGTTGGTGTAAGTAAATGCATGCCCAATGATAGGTTGACTCCGTGTCATTGGTGTATCTGCCCAGTGCCTGAAAGGTTCTCGGCATGGGAAACCCCTCCCACGACCCTATGTGTTCAGGATAATGTTTCACTTTTCCTTTTTTAAATTATTATTTAATAAATTTTTTCCAATGTATGCCCTTCCACCGGTTAAACTACAACCGCAAAACGATTTAGAGACAAAATAAAAAAGATTAATTCAGATTCCAGAAACGAAATCATAAAAATGTGAAGCACAGGAGATCTGAAAAATCTGTGACATCACTACACCAACCATCTTCTCTTCTCATTATGACTTTGAACTTGATTCCAGAGCCTCTCACCCATCATCACTGCGGCTACAAGTAATGAATGGAATCTGCATTTTTATTTGATTGGCGGTTCTGATTTCATTGACGCCCTGAATGGACTTATAGAGTTTTCCAATTGTTAAATGGGTGACCAGATCACCACACAATCTGTATATTGTACAAGGTCCTTCCAAGGTTTCTTCCCTGAGATAACAACATAGGGAGTTTTTTCTTGTCACTGTCAAATCTGCTTACTATTTGGGGGTTCAAAGGATTATAAATATGTAAAACTGCTTTGTGACAATGTGTTAATGTAAAAAGCACTCTATAAATATATTACTTGAACTTGAACTTTAGTACCATACATTATATTGTCATGCAATGATTTGAGATCCCTTTAATAAGCACAGAATTCTAACTCTATATTGATGCCAATGGATTTCAAATGGATTTTCCAACAGGTTCATGTATATAGGAACATCACATTAAGGTGTGATGGTCAAGAGCATGTAAACACTATTGGTCTGTTAAAGAGCCCGACAACCTCATTCACATACTGACATCAAGGACCAATTTAGAAACTGTCATCCAGCCACCTACAGTCATCCTTTTAAGGGGCGGAAAAAACAAAAATGTACAGAAGCCTAGTCCTGAGGTTTTATAGTTCCACTAAAATTGTATCATCAATCATCAAATGCGATTAGCGTAAAACTATAGTTGCTAAAAGTCTGGTTGCTATGCAGCCAGTTCCACAAATTATCCAACAAACATCACTCAGTTAGAATAATACTTCAGAAAAGTGGTGCACTCATATTGCATAAATTAGGTACATAGTATTTAATGACACTTAAAATGAAGTGGATCTGTTATTATTTATTGAATAAAGTGGTTATGATAATGCACGAAACATCATAAGCATGTAAATGAATTCAACATCACATGCCATTAAGAAACATCAGTGAATTATTGTGCCGTTACTCCATTTTATCATTTACCAACAAAAAGTAAACCACTGATTCAAATATTAAAAAAACAAAAGCATTCTGAGGCTACGATCATGACATAAAGATCGAACTGCAGGTGGGTAGACGGATGAAGATGATTATTTATGGGACCGGCCCGAAAACAAAGAAAGGTCAAGCTTATTTGAATTTGTGTGGTCCTCAGTGGACTATGTTCATTTCATATAGAAACTATTGGCTACCTGAAGTGATGCTGGGAAGGACTTTGGGCCTCTTTATTTTTTTATGAACTGTGCTATAATCATATTTGCTTTTAAATGTTTATTATATACCGTACCAGTGAAACGTTTGGACACGCCTCCTTTTAGCTCCACTTACTGTCCATTGTATCAGTTTCACTTGGACTTTGTAATTCTACAATTCCAGTACATACTGTGTACGTCCCCTTTACTCTGTTCTCTAATAGTCAGGACCCCAATAGTAGCACCACAGAACAGGGATTATTTGGTTGGTTCATTATTCCTATCCCAGCAGTGTCACTGAGGTGGAGAAATGAAACTACACTAAAACAACCCTCACCACATCAGTGTCACTGCAGAACTGACAAACAATCCACCACCCAAATGATACCTGTTCTGTGATGGTCCTGTTAACAATAGAGAATGGAGAACCAACAGGGACCTAACAAATACAAGAACATGGACTACAGTCTGTAATTGTAAAACTACAAAGTCCATCTATATGGCAAATGGTGGAAATAGATAATGGAGCAAGAAGGGGGCGTGACCAAACTTTTTACTAGTACTGTATATCATATCTAAGTCACTCAGACATGATATACAGTCATGTGGGAGGAAACTGGAGAACACTGAGGAAACCCACGAGGACACGAGGAGAACTGTACCCAGATTAGGATTCAAACTGGGAATCCCTAGCACTGAGAGGAGAACATGCTAAACCACTAAGCCACTGTGCCGCCCTGCATTGGATCTAATCTCATAAATTGTATATTTTAATAAGTCTAATGGTCATATTTTTTTTATCATATTTAGTATAGTGACTCACATGCAGAAAGCCTGGTACACAGGGCAAATGGAGGGACAGGTACCAAAAGGCCCAAGAATATCAAGAGAAGCCACAACAGAGTGAGACAGATCGAGCGAGCGGGAGGGAGGGAGTTTTTCGTCCATCCGTTCTGGCACGGCGCTCACCGGCTGGCTGCGAGCCACTCACTGCTCGGTCTCTGCCTGTGCTCCCAGCAGGAGACTGTAGGAGGACAGGCCTGCATTTATAAATAAAAGCATATGGCAGAAAGACAGTAATATGCAGACGTGTAATTGCTAATTGCATAACACCGCTCCCCGTCTCCGTCGCCGGAGCCGGTAAGAACTGAAGCAACAGTGCACGTCTCACCACGGCGCTGTAATCACATGTGCACATGCCTGTGTGAGTTCACCACTAGTGCAGCGCATGAAGGTACTCAGCAGGTGGCAGGAACGCAGATAAACACAGCGCTTCAGCTTTACTGTCTGTCACTCCAGTGTCACAGAGAAGATGCAAATTTCCTGCGAGTGGACTGTAAACTGAGCTGGAACAATATGTTGAACTTAATTAATCTGTTGAATAAACTGGAACTGCTCGGACTTGTTGAAATGGCAACACGTTCTCTTTTATTTCGATAATTATTATCTTCATTTATGATGTGACCGGCTGTATGTATTAATGCATAGCGTGAAGGAAATAGAAATGAAGATTTCTGTGGATAAAAAATATTTTTTTTCATTATCCTCCACTAAGTCCTCTACTATGGTGG
Source organism: Corydoras maculifer (assembly GCA_019802435.1). NCBI lineage: Eukaryota > Metazoa > Chordata > Actinopteri > Siluriformes > Callichthyidae > Corydoras > Corydoras maculifer. The sequence continues at coordinate 1,622,287 of JAFMOD010000114.1, forward strand.
TGGTGGGGGTGGGGGTGGGCTGGGGGTCTCATGCTCATGCCCATGCCAATCCAGAGGAGAAAATTTCGATAATACACAGAGCACAGGATGCCAATCCATCATTGGGCATACAGTCATACAGACACACACCATATATGGGGACAATTTAGACCTTGAGAGGAAACCAGAGAACCTGTCAAAAACCTACACAAACACAGGGAGAACAGAAAACTCTGCTCATATTGGGTGGGTGTGTAGCTCAGTGGTTACATTGTTGGGCTTTTAATCAGAAGGTTGGGGCTTCAATCCAAAGTCCACTTTCCCCCGTGTCCATGTGGGTTTCCTCTGGTTTCCTCCCCCAGTCCCAAAAACATGGATCAAGGTCAATCGAATGTTCTAAATTGCCCCATATAGAGTGTGTCTGTGTGAGTGAGTGTGTGCCCAGCCATAGGTTGGCGCCCTATCCTGGGTGTATCTGCCTCAAAACCTTCTCCCCTGGATGGACATGGGGAACCCCCCTGCGACCCTAGTACAAGATAAAGCGTTAGATAATGGATGGATGTATGGAACAAGCTTATCTGCAACATCATCATCAGATTCTAACCTTTAACCCGTCTGGTCCCTGAGCTAATGCCCTCTGTGGTTGCTTTTTTCTGCCTCTTTTAAACCAAAAAGCCACTTAAGAATTAGCGTGGTAAGTATTTGATCACATGTCAGACTCTTTTAGTGGCTTTGTGTTTCCTAATAATTCCTCTGATACAGTCGCTCTTCCATGCTCGCTCTGCTTATGGGCTGTATTCTCTGTGCACTTGTCTCGTAGACATTTACACTAATCATAGGTATTGAGAACAATTTGCACACAATATTTCCCATTATCTGGATGTGTTGTCATCTACTCAAAGCAATAGGCTGACAGTTCTGCACTGCACGAAGCTTCCATACAGTGATGGAAAGTCTGTTTGATCGCAGAATATCATTTTCTATTTTTATTATTACATCAATTAGTTCGTACCAAGAAATACATCTTGCCGAATAAATTTTAAGCAACGTCTCAGTGAATGAACCCTGGCTACAGAATGAAAAATATCAGGAAAAGCATTACAGTACACAATATGAATTAAAGTAAATATATATCCAGCACCTAACAAAAGTTTGGACACACCCCCTTCCTGCTCCATTATCTATTTCCTCCACTTATCATATAGATGGACTTTGTAGTTTTATAATTACAGACTGTAGTCCATCTGTGGTCTTGTTTTTGTTAGTCCCCTGTTGGTTCTCTGTTCTCTATTAGTCAGGACCAATAGACCAAAGGGGTTTTAGTGCAGCAGTGCTGCTGTAGTTTCATTTCTCCACCTCAGTGACACTGCTGGGATAGGAATAATGCACCGACCAAATAATACCTGCTCTGTGGTGCTACTATTGGGGTTCTCACCATTAGAACAGAGTAAAGGTGACGAACACAGTATGTACTGTAGAACACAAACAGATGGACTACAGTCTGGAATTGTAGAACTACAAAGTCCATCTTTACTGGAAGTGGAACTGAGAACATGGACAATAAGTGGAGCAACAATAGGTGGAGGCGTGTCCAAACTTAACTGGTACGGTATATAATAAACTTTTAAAAGCAAATATGATTATGGTACAGTTCATAAAATAATAAAGAGGCCCAAAGTCCATCCTAGCATCCCTTTGGGTAGCCCACAGTTTCTATGTGAATGTAATTCACTAAGTTATAAAGAGTATAAAGTACAAACTTTTGACAGATACTGTACAGTTGACACAGATGTATCCAATTTCACTGAATTTCTCTTCATTTTTCTGGCAGCTAACTCATGCATTTTATGTATTATGTAGCAAACAGTACATTATTCCCTGAAGCTAGCTTTTCCTTATGAGAATTCCTATGCGCAGACACAAAGGTAAACATGGACATTAAAGAACCGTTCTTTTTAAAAGGAGGGTCTAGTGGGAAGGACCACATTCAATTACTTTCTGACATTTCAAAGATGTTGACGTGGTTAAGAAAATACACAATACACTCCACACGACTATAAGGTGCTGCAGTGTTTTTGCAGAGTGGGCTGATGTACAATTCAAAAGCGGCATCATGCTACTGGTGATGAGTTGGGTATGTTCGCCCCATATTGACAATTAGTATTGTTGTAAAGTTATTAATGATGGAGTATCCAGTATGTACAAAGTACATATGTGTGATGGAATAGGAACAAATCACCAACAAGAACGTGCTTTATTACAGACTGTATTTTAAATACATTGAAACATACAGGGGCGGCACGCTGGCTTAGTGGTTAGCACGTTCGCCNACGCTGGCTTAGTGGTTAGCACGTTCGCCTCTCAGCACTTGGGATTCCCGGTTCGAATCCCAGCCTGGTTGGAGTTTCTATGTTCTTCCCGTGTCTGCGTGGGTTTCCTCCGGGTTCTCCGGTTTTCTCCCACAGTCCAAAAACATGGAACAAGTCAATTGAGTTCTCTAAATTGCCCCATATAGAGTGTGTATGCGTATGCGTATGTGTGTGAGTGAGTGTGTGCCCAGCGATAGATTGGCGCCCTGTCCTGGATGTATCTGCCCAGCGCCCGTAACGTTCTCCCCTGGATGGGCATGGGGAACCCCACCGCGACCCTAATATAGGATAAAGCGGAAGTTAATGAATGAATAAATGAATGAATGAATGAATGAATGAAACATACAGTTGTTTGGCCGATGTTGTCGTCAAAAGTCCCGCTCCGGCTGTTCCATGGAATCCTTTGACATTTTACATGTTATAGTGTATAATAGGCACACACATTCATCAGGCTGAGCCACGGCATGTGTGTTAATTAACTCTTATCAACATCCACCGACAATGCCGCCTTCATCCCCAGCACTGAAGTGCTATTACCACAACATGATCCCAGGATCTCATCCTTACTAGGGTCATGAGGGATTCCACATGCCCATCCAGCATAGAATGTTTAAGAGCACTGGACTGACACCCAGAACAGGGTGCCAATCCATTACCGGGCACACATTTACAGTATGCTATAGGCAATTTGGAGAAGCCCATTCACCTTGAATCCATGTTTTTTGAACTGTGGGAGAACCCTGAGAAAATCTACATGGACACAGGGAGAACATAGAAACTAAATCCCCAGCAGTGAGAGGTGGACGTGCTAACCACTAAGCCTCCGTGCTGCCCTGCTGCCAGGATAGGATGTAAAAAGAATGGGTACTGTCACATGCCAGGCTCCAATAAGAATTGAGCTTCATTAACATAAATAAATAACCGTCTTGTCTCTTTGCATACATGCCCTTTATGTTGTTTCGCATTGATTGCCGTCCTAAGTAGCACTTTGTATGATGTTCAGGGTCGAAATTATAATAGAGAGACTCGATACTTGATGATACTGATAATTGATAAGCAGCTAATGATGCATCACACACTAAATGCAGGAATGGATGTGCAAAAGACAGGAGTGTGAAAAAAAAACGTGAGATCAATTTGTTCCGTAACAATCTCTGTGTAGTGGCAGCATTGACTGTATTGATCTTGGTACAGTTTTCGCTGGTGACACACTACAAATAACAGCAAATCAATAAGCCACCTGTGGCTCCATGCGTTCAGTGGTGGAACCTGTTGCAGAGAGATTTACAGGAGGTTAGCGGTCTCATCTCATAACTAAACATTTTGGGTTTAGTTACTAGTTTAGTTCCTTTGTGTAGTGATAACATGTTCTCCCCAACTCTGTAAAAATAAGGCTTATTTCGATTTCAGGATGACGGTCCCCCAGTGTTCACATCAAGGTATACAGCATATATACAAAGTTTGGACACGCCCCCTTCTTGCTCCATTCTCTATTTCCTCCACTTATCATATAGATGGACTTTGTAGTTTTACAATTCCAGACTGTAGTCCATCTGTGTTCTTGGTTTTTGTTAGACCCCTGTTGGTTCTCTGTTCTCTCAGAACAGGTATCATTTGGGTGGTGGATTGTTTATTGTCAGTTCTGCAGTGACACTGATGTGGTGAGGGGGTTTTAGTGCAGCAGTGCTGCTGTAGTTTCATTTCTCCACCTCAGTGACACTGCTGGGATAGGAATAATGCACCAACCAAATAATCCCTACCATGTGATGGTACTGTTGTGGTCCTGACCATTAGAGAACAGAGTACACAGTATGGACTGTAGTCCACGAACCGATTATAGAACTACAAAGTCCATCTTTACAGGAGGTAGAACTGAAAACATGGATAATAAGAGGAGGAAGTAAATAGTGCCTTCTCCAAATAATATTTTAATAATTAGGTAAGTAAGTAATAAAGTAAATAATTAAGTTAAGTAATAAATAAGTAAATAATTCTAGCATTAAGATTTTATTTATATTCAGACTTTTACATGCATCTTGTCACTAGTGCAAACTAAGCTGACAATTTAGGAAATTTCCTGGAGTGTCTGTTCATGCTCAGAGTTCATACGTACAGACACTTATGTACATCGGTAAACTCAGCTCTGCTGCACATGTATGCCGTTAATTAGTGTGAGCGTCTCTCGCTTTCCCTTTCTCCCTCTTTCTCTCTCATCTCTCCCAGATCTGTCAACATTACCTCATTGCTTCCCCCTCTTGCACTACTGTGGGAACCATGGCCCTCACTCCATAGGGGAAGAAAAGAAGGGATGCATTCACTAACAAAGGAGTCAGAGGGGGTCCTAATTCCCAGGCAACGATATAAATCGTGCCACTGGCGAAAACCATAAAGGAAAAGAAGAGGCCAAAAAAAGAAATCGAACGGGAGAAAAATGGCTGAAAAGTCATGAAAGAGCGCAAAGGGGCAGGGGGCTTTTTTGTTGATCCAGAGAGTGGCAGTAAGAGGAATGGAAGGGGAGAAAAACAAAAAGAACAGGTCATTCCGAGAGCTGGAGGTCAAGCCAGAATGAATGGGAGGCTGCGCTGGGGCTGTGGTCGTTCAGGAGCTCCTCTCGAGTCGAAATGATCTAGCGAGAGGGAGTCTGTGAAAAGTGAGCTGTGAAAATGCAGCAGAATGATCCTTATGTGGGAAGAGAGTGGGCACTTGTTTATGGATGTGTTTGACACTGACGTTCTCGCGTTTTTTATCAGCCGCTATCAACTCGCTGTTCAGACCGTGAGAGATGGAAACGGTTATATCTGAGACATCAGAATAAGTTAGAACGCAAAAGTTCAGGAGATTCAAAGAGGCAGCTGTCCTTTGCCATGAAGCCCTCACTGCAGCTTTATTCCACCAGCCCTGTGTGTGTGTGTGTGTGTGTGTGTGTGTTCAAGTGTGTGAACGAGTGTTCAGATAATTGGAGCGCTGTCTTATCTAGTGGCTCTGACACAGTGGAGAGAGGGTCACAAGCAGCTGAGCGGCAGTGAGAACGCAAGCTTAACAGTTACCAATCATTTCAAACCCCCCTGAAAATAGAGAGGCAACCAAAAAGGGCATTGTGACCGCCTCTCTCCAAGGGTCAGGGCCTGCCAGGGTTCAAAGGGCTGCCCTGGCCTGCTGCTATAGGCTGGAATAATAGAGCTTAGAGGCCAAGGCCCAGCACAATTAGAGCTATTTCACCCTCCCACACACAAACACACGCACACGCACACACACACACACACACACAAACTAAAGCATATACACAACACACAATAGAGTTCGTAAATACTGCTTTAAGATTTACACAGCTGCATAGCACCAATAATGTGATGGAGTGATAATATAAAAATCTTTGTCATCCTGTAACATACCATTAAAATTATATCAGTATAATAAATTAAATTATAATTATCAGCCCAATTTCTTTTCTTCCCCGTTTTTTTTTTTTTTTTTTTAACAGGCATTTTAGCAGCACTGCAGCTGCCTCTGTCCCGTAGCTTACTCCTTTGAATGCATAAAGAAGGACCACCACCCAGCTTTGTACACATACTAACATCTTTAGCATGTTTTATACTGCGGGAGAAAAAATCTAGCCCTCGGACCCTAGGCGAACATGCAATTAAACTTCTTGCTGTGAAGCTTAGCCCATATCAATTCGCCTGCGCACATCGAATTTGAATAAAGAGCGTAGAACGTAGAAGTTTATATACCATAAAAACAGTAGTAGTAAAAAGTTTGGACACACCCCCTTTTTTACTTCACTTATTGTCCATGTTTTTAGTTCCATTTCCTGTAAAGATGGGCTTCGTCGTTCTACAAATCTGTCTGTGGACTGCAGTACATACTGTGTACTCTGGTCTATTGGTCAGAACTTCAGTAGTACCACCACAGAGCAGGGATTATTTGATTGGTGCATTATTCCTATCCCAGCAGTGTCACCAAGAGATGGAGGAGAAATGTAACAACAGCAGCACTGCTGCACTAAAACCCCGTCACCACATCAGTGTCACTGCAGAACTGACAATAAACAATCCACCACCCAAATGAAACCTGTTCTGTGATGCTCCTGACCAATAGAGAACAGAGAACCAACAAAAACAAGAACACAGATGGACTACAGTCTGTAATTGTGAAATTGTCCATCTACATATATGGGAAGTTTAGGAAATACAGAACGGAGAGCGGCAAATCGGATTCAAAATTGTGGTCAGGTGGTATTCCATTATATTAACTATCTTGAAATTTCTTAATTTGATTGACATTTCTGACTTTTACTTAGTAAAGGTCCTGGATCTCATTGTTTCTCCAGGGTCTTGTTTCAAACTTAAATGTTTGGTTTTGCGAATTTTGAGCCATTTACCACGGTAGCTATACCACTAAGACTTCTACACCACTGAGACTTCTACTTTGATAGAAGTACCCCCTGCATTTACTCATGGAGCTCATGAAAGCCTTTGTTATATTGTGCAAATGAGAAATAAACCTTGACTTGATTTGCACTCAAAGAGAACGTCACCTGAGCTAATATTGAGGGGTCCAGTTGGATAAAATTCCAGTACAACTCTTTTAGCCAATGACTTGAAAACAGTTTTGTAACTCCAAATGTGGCGTAAATGTAAACGGGGCTTAAATAACTTCCCCAGATTAGTAAATTTCCAGTTCCTAGCTGATTTCTGCTGAATTGTATCCATTTTTCTGGGGAAAAAAAGGTTGCTCGCACACGGAACCACAAGGGATCACACATTATGCAAGTTGTTACCTGTTTGCTGAACCATAGTGCACCAAAACAAGAAGACAAATGTAAACATGGAAGTGCAACCTTGTGCTGCTGTAATGATAGCACCATTTGCACTGACTCAGGAAAAAAAAACAGCACTGCGTTTTAGACGCAAGATGCAATCAGCACAGTTTTCACCGGCTGCAGGAGGAGTTAAAGGTGAGTAGCTGGACGACATCGCCAGCTACCGTACCATCTATCAGTATTTCTACAAAAGCCACAGATCCACACATGTGGATTAAGGCTGTACTCTTTCAGCATGAACAATGAGCTCCTGGTATAGGCAGCTTACACCAGAGGGGGTCGGTTATCCAGATTTATGTGTATCTAGTTCGATAAACTGTCTTTATGTTACTATCTATAGCATTGTAGTTTGAGATTATTAAATCACGCTTTCTGTAAAAACAGTAAGCACCTGTTCATCACATCAACATGGATCCCATTCCTCACCATAAAAATTAACATGCTGTGGTTGTTCTCAACCCCAAGTGGTTCACAAGCCTCTCGCTGTTCATCACCTAAAGCACCTGTTCTGCATGTAAGACGTGTACGCCAGAGGTTTCCACTTTCCACCAGCTTCTTCAGTGATGCTACACTTTAAGAGTTTCGAAGTTTATAACAATTTCGCTGTTGCTATTTATAGCAATATGAAAGCAGAATTCTGTGTGTGTGTGTGTGTGTGTGAGTGGGTGTGTATGTGTGTGTTGGGAGAAAGGGGTTACTGTGGGTGCTGAAACCTGTCCCTCCACACCAAGGGCGATGGCTGCCAAGGTACCCTGGACAGGCCGGCAGTCCATGACAGAACAGACACTTAGACATGTATACACATCACACCTGAGAATAATGTTTGAAAAACAGCTTCCACAGGAAAGAACACTCAGAAAGGAACCGAACCCCGGGCGTTCTAGCTCTAAGTGTACATCCAGGGGAGAACGCCTCGGGCGCTGTGCATATACAACCGGGACAGAGTGCCAGTCCATAATAGGGCACAAATTGCCCATTTCCAAATTGCCCCTATATAGTGTGTGTGTGTCTGAGTTAGTGTGTGCCCAGAGATTGATTGGTGCCCTGTCCTGAGTGATCTTCCCAGAGCCCAGAACTAACCCCCCCCCACACACACACACATCTGGACGCCAATAAAACATCAGTACAGTACAACGAATCTGTCTAAATAAATATATTAGTGAATATAATACGTGATAAGAAGAATTAACTATAGATTCACATTCCTCTGCTTCTTCTTAATAGAAGTGTTTCGTATCACTGCCGACTCTTCATGTGGTCACTGATTCCAGGCGATGCAATTAGGAGGCCTAAATGAACTGGTAATGGAGAACCTGGACTTAAACTCACGGTTGCTGTGGCAACCGTAACTCGCAACACTGCCTCCAGTAGTTTTGTCACTTTATCGTCCAAATGCACAGTCGAGCTTGATTTCAGTTCTCTGGGTGGGAGCAGCAGCGGTGCATTTCCATCCTTTTCCTTCATCAAATATAGTTTTACATGATCCTGCAACTCTTTAAAGGTTGTGTGTGTGTGTGTGTTGGAGTGGGTGAAAAAAGGCAGATGAAACAGAGTCAGTTCGGAGCAGAGGAGGTTATCAGTGTGTGTGGGAGTTCCGTTAGTGGTGTTTGAAGCAGCCGTCTGAACAAACCTGAACTTTATCCGAGATGGAAAACCCCGGCGATCGAGCCGCATTAGATTGACACAGCGCCTTCACGAAGCGTCAAATCTACTGCAACCAGACTTGATCTCGTGCCGCAGTATATGTCAAACATGGGGTGTCTATGCGTTCTAGCTGCTGGATGGGAGTTCAAATGGCAGTAGTTAAGTTAGCATTGCAAATGATTCCTAATTCTCTAAATGGCTCGCTTCAGATGGCTGTTTCTCACCACTGCTGCAGCGGCTCAGCCACAGCTGTGTGTAATGTCTAACAGATTCACACCCACACACTCCTGTGTGGTGCAAATGAGATGAGTGGAGGCAGAAAGCTGCCGACTGCAGGCAGGTCCAATCGTTTTGACCTGTGGAGCCTTCGTCCTGACCTGCAGCTGTGTGTGCACATACTCTGGCATTCGTGTGTGTGTGTGTGTGTGTGTGTGTGTGTGCTGTAAATCTCACCTGATACATGGACACATGCGTACCTGCTCCCACACTTAGCCTCATGCACGAACACTCGCGACGCAAACTGAGGACGCAGGTGGCCAAGTCGGAACTGTACTATTGCCAAGACATTATTGGGCTTCCAGCATGCACAGCTTATGGCATGCATATGTTCTGCAAGATTTCCTCCGGTTGGGTTGTCGCATGACTCAGGAAAAGAGCTTAGCTCTTCCAAAATGCCCTCTAACTACCCGGCATAGAGCTTAATGTGTGTAACAAAACACATATGTCTCAGGGAAAACCAGATCCTTTCTATTGTGATCCCCTCAAGCTGGGAAAACTGGCGGAAGGTGTGTGTGGTTCTGAAGTCGTTCAACCCCGAAAACATTTTGTGGCGATGTTTTTTTTTTTTTTTTTTTGCTGTATTTTTAAATCACTGGCCTCTTTGTTACCTGATTCTCAGCGGGTATCAGCCAAAAGTTGCCTATAGTTAAATTCATTTTGAGAAAAAACAAAACACACACACACAAAAGGGGGAGCGAATGTGCTAAATTTCACGCCCTTAACTGGGCTGTGCTTCGAAGACGAATTGTTGAAGTTACGATGAAAAAAAAAAAAACGTATGTGAAAATAACACCTGTTATTGGTGTGAGAACATGCACATGCCAAGTTCCTGTTGACTGAAAGAAGCTGCCAGGGCTCAGGGTAAGCGCAGGGCTCGGGATGCCTCGTCCCACATTAGCCGAGCTACACACTGGATGACCAGCGAATGACATCCTGCCTCTCGCACGTCTCCCTCTTACTGTAATGTGGCTATTTAACGCCAAAATGAATGGAACTCTTGTCCAGGATTGGAGGATTGAGTCTTGGCGTTCATCCCTGACTCTGCAATCATGTGAAGATGGCAGCAGGTGGCTGCCTACCTGCCGGTGGAAAAGGATGGGGGAAAAAAAGGGAGAAAGATACAGAAAACAGGTTCTGTTGCCCTGCTGGAGCCAGGAGCCTTTGCCAACGGCTGCTGTCAGCCTGAGCAGGGCTTTAGTGGATGGAGGCGAAAACACTGGGGGTGGGGGGGTTGATGGTGGTGGGTTGCACATAGGAGAGAGTGTATGAGCATGCGACTGCTTCATTACCACAGTAACAGTTGAGTCAACCAATTCAGCTGTCCCACACAGCCAGTGAGGGTAATATCAGCAGCTCTGTGTCACCGACTGTAGCTTCCTGTTTAGGTTAAAATATTAAAGGCAATTAATAATCAAATCGGCTTTATGCTTCTCTTCAAACTTCTGGGTAATTTCCCACACGTATTCTATATGATTAAAGGTTCTAGGTACTTAATCAATTCAGGTTTGTCATTTGGTACCTTCACCTAGCTATGCATTTTGAATAACTGTATGCCTCCAGGACGGCACGGTGGGTGGAGTTTCCATGTTCTCCCAGTGTCTCTGTAGGTTTTCTTCGGGTTCTCCGGTTTCCTCTCACAATTTAAAAACATGGATTAAGATCAATTGAATTCTCCAAATTGCCCCATATAGAGTGTGTGTCTGTGTGAGTGAGTGTGTACCCAGCGATAGATTGGCACCCTGTCCTGGGTGTATCTGCCCAGCGCCCGAAACATTCTCCCCTGGATGGGCATAGGGATCCCCCTGTGACCCTAGTAGAGGATAAAGGGAAAGATAATGGATGTATGTATGCTTCCGATTTAGTGGAGTATTGCTTTCGTGTTTCACATACTACTTAATAGGAAGGCGAGTGTTTTTTTTCATGCCCATACAGAGGATAATGGTTTGTGCGCTGGGCAGATACACACAGGGGGCAGATACACACAGGACAGGACACCAATCTATTGCATACAAGGTATAGTGGCAATTTAGCTAGGGCAAATTAGAGCAGCCTATTTACCTTGAAACCCTCTATTTGGACTGTGAGAGGAAACCGGAGAACCCAGAGGAAACCCACACGACACAATGAGAACATGGGAACTCCACCCATATTGGGATTTAAACCTGGATCACCAGGCTGAGAGAAATGTTCTAACTGTGATGCCAGTATTAGAAACTATTTTCCGTAGGTATAGGTTCCTTTAGATTTAGATTATGTGGTTAAGGGGGGGGGGGGGGGGGGGGGGGGGGGGGGGGGGGGGGGGGGGGGGGGGGGGGGGGGGGGGGGGGGGGGGGGGGGGGGGGGGGGGGGGGGGGGGGGGGGGATTAGGGTCGCGGTGGGGTTCCCCATGCCCATCCAGGGGAGAACGTCTCGGGCGCTGGGCAGATAGACCCAGGACAGGGCGCCAATCCATCGCTGGGCACACACTCACTCACACAGACACACTCTAAATGGGGCAATTTTGAGAATTCAATTAACTTGATCCATGTTTTTGGACTGTGGGAGGAAACCGGAGAACCCGGAGGAAACCCACGCAGACACGGGGAGAACATGGAAACTCCAACCAGATGGGGATTTGAACCGGTAATCCCTAGTGCTGAGAGGAGAACATGCTAACCACTAAGCCACCGTGCCATCCTCAGAGAATATTACTTTATTATATTTTAAGAGTTGAGAGGCACGGTGGTTAGCATGTTGAGATTACATGTTCTCTTCGTGTCTGTGTGGGTTTCCTCCAGCTTTCCTCCTACACTCTAAAAATATGTCAAGATTCAAGGCCTGCTCTAAATTGCCCCTATATATTGTGTGTGTGAGCAAGTGAATTTATTCACAGTTACAGATTGCAGTCCTGTTCTGGGTGTATCTGCACAGCACCTGAAATGCTCTCCCCTGGATGGGTATGGAACCCCCCACGACTATTGTATGGAATAAAGTGGAAGAATAATGGATGGATGGATGGGTTCAAATACTTTAGCTGGTAACTGCGGAGCAGACATGATAAAATTCCCATGCTGCCTTTCAGCGTGTTCAGTTCAGTACTTAAGCGTGTACCGAATATAACCGACTCTGAATATGACCACATGTTGGTAATTAAAGTTTTTGAGCCGTGGTGTGATTTATTACCTGGGTCAGTTGTTGCCAGTAGTAATCAACACCTGCTACAGAGGCATGATCACAGTTTCACACACACACACTACACAGGTTTACCAACATATGGCAACCGGAATCTTCCATATTCTCTTCATCGACACGGTTGAGTTTTTTTTTTTTTTCACAACATTAAAAAATATTTTTTCGGTATTGCATGTAATTATTTTCTAATCGCTCCTGACTTTGAGACAGCTGATGCCGTCGGAAAGAAGAGGGGTGAGGACAAAGTGTGCAGATACTGGATGGAGAGAGACAGAGCTGGGAGGGCTGGGAGGAGGACACACTGTGTACCTTGGGAGAGAGACTGAAGATCAGGCGTTCTCCACTTTGGCCAGAGGCTGGTAAATAATGAATGTGTGGCAGAAACAGGAGCAGTTTGAAATGTAAATGTGTGTGTGAGTATGTGTGAGTGTGTTTGTCACTGTCTTGGCTGGGATGCGGTAGGAATAAAGATGGCTCAAGGGCTATACAGATGTGTGAGGGAGACTAGGCGAGGTGAATGCACATACCCACACTTACACACATGCAGTGTCATTTTACATTACCTAAAAAGCCTGACTGTGGCAATTAAAAGAAAACGGGTTTGTGAGGGACATGTGCAGAGAAAACCACTGATGGCATGCATGCATTCATGCTTTCTGCAATCTGAATCAAAAAACACACACCAACAATATCCCTGCACATGCACAGTTAGTGAAGTTCATGTATGTTTCTGTTACAGTATGAATGCAGCTGAGAACAGTCTTGTACTTTTATAACGAGCATGTCACATGGCGGCAATCGGCACTTTGCACCAATCAGCGTTGCAGTGAGTCAGGAGGTGTGTACGTTTGGAAAATAGATTGTAGGTATAAAGGGGCAAATCCAGCAACTAGGCCTTGAACAGGATACTGGAAGCCAATGGAGAGAAACTATTAGCGGAGTTGGGCTGCACTCTGGCGCAGTAGTTAGCATGTTCGCCTCTCAGTGCTGGGGATCAAGGTTGGGTGGAGTTTCCATGTTCTCCCTGTAGGTTTTCTCCAGGTTCTCTGGTTTCCTTCCACAGCCCAGAAACATGGATTCATGGTGAATTGGACATTTTAAATTGTCAATTGGCCCCCATATAGTGTGTATGTGAGAGAAGCACGGTGACTTAACGGTTAGCACGTTCACCTCTCAGTGCTAGGGATTCCCGGTTCGAATCCCAATCTGGGTGGAGTTTCCATGTTCTCCCTGTGTCCGCGTGGATTTCCTCCGGGTTCTCCGGTTTCCCCCCACAGTCCAAAAACATGGATCGAGTCAATTGAGTTCCCCAAATTTGCCCCATATAGAGTGTGTCTGTGTGAGTGAGTGAGTGTGTACCCAGCGATAGATTGGCACCCTGTCCTGGGTCTATCTGCCCAGCGCCCGATCTCCCCTGGATGGGCATGGGGAACCCCCCCTCACACACACACACGACGCTAATAGAGGATAATGTAGAAAAAGGATGGATGTAGAAAAAGGATGGATGGATGTGCAAAAATGTTGAGTAAAGGCACGCATGAGCCGTTTCTCGGATCAGACCGGGAACGCAGGGGGTTAACAGGTTTCCCGCTCTGAGGACACTTCCAGCACAGTGTGGGCTCCAGAGAAATCCTGTCTTTCCTTTCACTCTGCCACAATCTGACCCCTCCCCACATCCATCTGGACACTGGGACAGTCTGAGACCATGTGACGTCTCTCTCTCTCTCTCTCACACACACACACACACACAAAGGCACTATTTCTCTCGCTTTCTCCTACACACACATACAGACACAAACACGTGAACAATTGACTCCGAAACTGTCATTTTTCTTTCCCTCCCACCCTCCTGTTGGGTTCCCTTTGACAGTTTAACCCCCAGCGGAGAGCCTGTCCAATGTACCCACTTCCCTAGCCAGCTGGTATCTACACGTTCCATTCATACAGACCTGAGCTGGATGGGCTGGAAAGGCTGGCATATGCCAGGCCTGACCTCATCACACCATCGCTGCAAGCTGCGTCCCTCCCTCAGGCTGGCACACTCCACAGGTCTGCTACGCATCAGCGATAAAGACGATATTTCATTAAAATTTAATAGTTAAATATATGACACGTTTTTGTCCCGGGGTCCATGTGGCTTCAATCAAAACACTTCTGTTAATTTATTTTCAAACGATTAAAGAACATATCTGGTGCGCTGAGCAGAATTCCATCTGCACTTCACTGTATTATATCAAACAAATAACACGACATAATGATTTGTATTCTCATCAGAACTCAAACACTATTAGAGTTCCACGTTCTCCTTATGTTCACGTTTTCTCTAAATTCTCCGGTTTCCTCCCACAGTCCAAAAAGCTTTATTGTAAATTAATCTAAATTCATTCATTCATTCTTTATCTCCCGCTTATCCTCTATTAGGGTCGCGGTGGGGTTCCCCATGCCCATCCAGGGGAGAACGTCTCGGACGCTGGGCAGATACACCCAGGACAGGGCGCCAATCCATCGCTGGGCACACACTCACTCACACAGACACGCTCTAAACGGGGCAATTTTTGAGAATTCAATTAACTTGATCCATGTTTTTGGACTGTGGGAGGAAACCGGAGAACTCGGAGGAAACCCACGCAGACATGGGGAGAACATGGAAATTCCACCCAGATGGGGATTCGAACCGGGAATCCCTAGCGCTGAGAAGCGAACGTGCTAACCACTAAGCCACCGTGCCGCCCTTGATCTAAATTGCCCCTATGTAAAATTGCCCTCATATAATATGTGTCTTTGTGTGAGTGTGTGTGTGTGCCCAGCGATAGATTGGCACCCTGTCGTGGATGTATCTGCCCAGCGCTCAAAACGTTCTATGTTGAATGGACATGGGGAACCCCCCACCCCAACAACCCTAGTATAGGATTAAGCAAATGATAATGAGATTACATAATCTGATATAAATTTAAAATCCTGTCCTGGGTGTGTCTGTGTCTCTCCTGGATGGGCATGGGGAACCCTAGTTAAATATTAAGTAGAAGGTAATGAATAAATGAATGTTCTAAATTGCCCCTATATAAAATTGCCCCATATAATGTGTGTCCTTGTGTGAGTGAGCATGTGCCCAGCGAAAGATTGGTGCCCTGTCCTAAGTGTATCTGCCCAGCACTCAAAATATTCTCCAGAGGATGGGCATGGGGAACCACCCCTACCCAATCTAAACCTAACCCCAACCCCAGTATAGGATTAATCGAAAATGAATGAGATGAGATAATATGATAGAGACTCATTGACTTCTTGACTTGAATGCTGCACTGCAAATAACACATTGAAACTCTTCCCACAACCGACTATTTAGCCAGTAGGAAGTCATTTAGGATTCATCCTACTGGCTAATGCATTAATTAATTAAGGAAGTAATTAGCTGAAGTGCAAAAGAATTGCCCTCATTGCCCGTTAATAGTTTTAGGTGCTATTTACACATTTTAATATAATGTTTTAGAGTTGGGAACTTTTGTCTATATAATATATGCATATGTGTGTGTATGTGTGTGTGTGTGTGTGTGTGTGTGTGTGTGTGTGTGTGTGTGTGTGTGAATCAAAATTATAATACCAGTGCATTGGGGGAAATTGAATCTCCAGCATTCTCTAGTCCTGAAGGGCTTGCACAGGTTTTCTCTGCTTCAACACACCTGATTCAGCTCATCAGCTAATTAGCATCTTGAATTAAGAGTGCTGAAGCATAGAGAGCACTAAGCTGCATTTGCACAACCCCTTCAGGGCTTGTGTGCACATTATGGTATGTATTCTACGTCCGTGTCATAGCTGGCTGGAATGATACGATTGCTTTAATACAGTCCCATTCTTTTTCCTGTCTTTATTGGCTTATCATTGACGGGACAGGATATGTGGTGACCACGGTGGTCTGGAAGCCGCGACATGCGGCATTAGAGCAGATTATCCCTCTGTCCCTGGCACTGACTGTGTGGCCCGGGACAGCAGGGCATGCCAAAGCTGGTTTCACTGCCGGTCACAGTGGAGTTTTAATCTTTACGATTATTACACGGAAGCCAGGACTGAGAAATCAGTTCACATGGTTAAGGAGTGGCTTAAAAAGAGTTGTGCCCAATCTTTGGACCCGTGGTTAAACCTCTTGTGGGAATACCCAACATGCCATGCCTGCGCTGGACGTGCCGGAGGATTCAGGTGCTGCCAGGCTGCTCGGCTCTAAGCGCTGTATCCAATCAGCGTTCCCTGGCATGCCACCTCTTCTAACCTCACTCTCCAGACTGCCACGGTTCTCCCTCAAGCTGGCGAGTGCAGAATTTCAATCAGCAGCATGGCGGAAGGAATGGATCTTTTGCCTTTTCCAGAACTCAGTTGAGAGAACTCTGCTGCGAACCTGCATTAGAATTAAACCCAGCTTAGTTTACTGGCAGATCGGTGATGTTTATGAAAAATAGATGAACCCTCTGGTAGCACGCCTTTAAGCAAAGAGCTGTTCGTTCTTAATCTTTGACCCCTCCCTCTGATAATGAAATCGCAGAACATCAGAAGTGCAGTGTCTGCATATCCAAAACGTCACACTAATAACATGCTGCATTAAAGCCATGGCATCCTGCCAGATATTTCCATTGTCTCATTCTCCTGCAAATATCACTAAACTTTTGCAATGGGGCAAATATAATGATTATTCACTTGTGTGACTGTAGGGTGTTAACAATGTCAGGATGCATGCCATTACTTTAGCAAATAGCGCACAGCGCTAGTTCCGTAAAGCAAGTACAACGACATGCCCTCCGTGCACAGAAGGTACAATTTCCTTGTGTGGTGCATTAAGAAGAGCGGATTAGAGCAGCCCTTCCTGCATAGTACAGAGGGAATTATTGCTCTGCGTGTGTGGATCAGCTGTGTCTGTGGTAGGACTATGACTTATAGGTTTTCCTGAAAGAAAAAGGAGTATAAGAGTGTGAAAGGGGTGTGCAGAGGGAATGGGGTATGATTAAACCAAGCCTCTGCCTTGTCAAGATGGATTGAAGAAATTACTTTGAGGGTTTTTTTTCTCCACCTCTAGTTCAGAATGAGAGCAAGGAAACAAAAAAGATTGTCTTCTTTGCATGTCGTGTAGCTACAAAGAGCCGGAGTGCTTTTTATCTGCTTAATCTAGGGACATCTTGAAAACTTTGATGCCGTAAGTTCATTCAGGGCTGCCGGAGCATTTTCTTACCAGAGGCTCTGGTAAGAAAATGCATCACCAAAAGTTGCTAGATTGACATTACAGGTATGTGTCTAATTGTCATAGGTTATGTATAAGGTGAGGATCCAGAACTGGGGATCCAGGTTTGAATCCCAATCTGGGTGGAGTTTCCATGTTCTCCCTGTGTCCACCGGTTATCCGTTTTCCCCCACTGTCTAAAAACTGCTATAAATGACCCCTTTTTAATTGTCCCTATATATATGTGAGTGAGTGTGTGCTCCACGATGGACTGGCTCCTTATTCTGGACATAACTGCCCAGCATCCGAAATGTTCTACCCTGGAAGTTCTACCCCCCAAACCCTAGTATAGGATTAAGAGAAGGAAAATGAGATGGATGGATTCACCTTTGACACATTGATAGATACAGTATCAGTCAAAACTTTGAACACACCCCCTTTTTGCTCCACTTATTGTCCATGTTCTCAGTTCCATTTAAGATAAAGATGGACTTTGTAGTTGTTAAATTCCAGACTGTAGTTTGTGTAATCTCTTTGTGGACTACATGAAGGCAGTGTTTTTGACTGATGCTGTATTTCCAATAAAAAATTAAATAGTATATACATTGTTAGACCAACCCATTGCCTGTTCTCTTCTTGTCAGCTTTTACATCATATTGTGATATTTTATAAATTATGGTATATCTACTGTCTTCATTTTTGCCTGTAGTTGTAAACATGTGATGTCCTGTAACACAAAGGTACTAGTGTTCCCAATTACAGACAATTAGCCACGAGAAGCATGATATATGTCAGACCAGTAACAATGAGTGTGTCTTGAAATAAAATGACGGTTTGGCAGTGAAAAAACACAGAACACGTCCCAATTAGCCATTAGCGCTGGTGCGGAAGTGAGCTCAAGCAAGCTTTGGTCAGAAGTGTGAGCGAACATAAATTGATATGGACTAGCGCTGCCAAAACCACTGCGTCTTGTTATCCCTGCCATCACAAGCAGCACTGTGCGTCTTCACACATACTGTATACACACCCACCAGACTACTGTGAGTAATTAGTCCCCCCTAAGCGACGGCAGAGTTTCATAATGTGTCTTTTTCATCCTCGGTGCTCATGGCTCAGCTCTGCTTCAAGCAGGTCACACTGTGCACTTGAAAGGATCCA
Source organism: Corydoras maculifer (assembly GCA_019802435.1). Taxonomy (NCBI): domain Eukaryota; kingdom Metazoa; phylum Chordata; class Actinopteri; order Siluriformes; family Callichthyidae; genus Corydoras; species Corydoras maculifer. The sequence goes on from JAFMOD010000114.1 coordinate 1,640,909, forward strand.
TCAAGGGTTTCATTTGGCAGGCCACAGACACACGCATGCATAAGATCACTTGAATCTTCAAGAGGAGGTTTTGGACTGCCAAGGCAAACCTGGATCATTCCAATAATGTTTTATCACTTTGGGGTATTCATCTATCTACCGAGAAGCTAAGCACCAATAAAAACGGACTTCTAAAGCTTTTGATTGTTGTGTGTAAAGTAACATTATGAAGAGCAACTGAATACAGACAATAACAGTGAGGGCTTCTAGAAATAAGACATCGATAATATGTATGCAACCCACTCCTACCGCTTTTCCGGGCTCAACATTCGATTCAAGGCAATTATATAAAACAACATTTGCATACAGAACAAGATTTTTCTAAGAGACTAACGAGTAAAACAGCATGGTCTCCCCAGAGTGAGCGAAGAGAGTGCGCAGGGAAGAAAGGACTTTCCCAAATTAAAAATATACCACAACAAGCCATGTAATTGCACAATATATCTAGCTCAACTATTAATTGTGTCAGTGGAGACCTTCACCTCACTCTACAGAATTTCACTAACAACACACATACACACACACCCATGCAATATTTTAATAGCTTCAGATCAGCTGACACTAGAAAGTGATTGAAACACTGGGTTTTTGTTGAAATACTATACATGCCCATAGTATTGCTGTCCAACTACTGATAAGGTAACCATCGTGTTAAAGCATCTATAAGACCCTATCACCCTCTGCTACTTATTTGTGAACCATAAGTGGCCCACATAGCGGCACGGTGGCTTAGTGGTTAGCACGTTCTCCTCTCAGCACAAGGGATTCCCGGTTCGAATCCCCATCTGGGTGGAGTTTCCATGTTCTCCCTGTGTCTGCGTGGGTTTCCTCCGAGTTCTCCGGTTTCCTCCCACAGTCCAAAAACATGGATCAAGTCAATTGAATTCTCCAAATTGCCCCCTATAGAATGTGTTTGTGTGAGTGAGTGTGTGCCCAGCGATGGATTGGCGCCCTGTCCTGGGTCTATCTGCCCAGCGCCCGAGATGTTCTCCCCTGGATGGGCATGGGAAACCCCACCGCGACCCTAATAGAGGATAAGTGGGAGATAATAAATGAATGAATGAAGTGGCCCACTATTAAAAAATCATGGCCCACATGTTCCAAAATGATAAAGATTTGCCAGTGCTACCTCCATGTGAATTGGCTATTATGTCTAATGTGTGGTTTCAATCTGAGGAATATCATTCTTGATGCCTGGAACGTAAATCCCTGTGGCAAATGGGACAAATCTGGGCTAGAATATGTTTTATTTTTCTTCAATGTGCGTTGTCGCTGTAATAAAGTCTTGGTTAAATCCGGAAGTTTTAGATTCTTTGTTGGCCTTCTGTCAGTTGACTGTAGATTGCCGATATAATCACTGTCAAGGGTTAGAGCGCCCGAAGCCTTCTCCACTGGATGAGCAAAGGGAACCCCCCCAGAAGACCCTAGTAGAGGATAAAGTGGAAGATAATGGATGGATGGATTAAAAGACTAGGATGTAGAAAAAAAACTGCAAATTTCATGAAGGACATCAGTGTGGACCAGTGACCAACATTTTTTTGTGTTGTTTGTACAGTACTTTCAGCCCAGCAGCACTGGGTTTACACTAAAACCCCATTAGCATTGAACAGTACAACTGGCTAAACCCTGATCTTTACTCTGTTTGTTCTGGTATATTAAAGTTGGCTTAGTGGATAAGTCGCTGGATTATTTGCCAGAAGGTTGGGGATTCTGTTGTAAAGTGCTGTAAATATGATAGAAACACCGGGATGGTAATATCGTGTTGGATGTTGTCTCTGTTAACTGCAAGAGAATCTGATAATGACAATGGAGAACAGCTGTGGAACAGTTTTTAGTGCTTAACCAATATATTGCATTTCACACTTTGTTAAAGTAAGTACCACGAGAGCGTCACGATGAGCCAACAACAGTTTTAGTTTCAGATTCTCACTTATATGCCACATACTTACTGGGAACATATGCCTCCAAGGACTTTAAAGCAGAACTTCTCTCTCTCCCTCTCTTCTTCAATGCACATGAAAATAATTCTGCGAATGTCCTCTCTGTGTAGGCTCCCATGCGTTTTGTGCGCGTGCATGTGTGTATCTTTGTGTGTGTGTGTGTGTGTGTGTGTGTGTGTGTGTGTGTGTGTGTGTGTGTGTGTGTGTGTGGGAGCCTTTGAAAGGACTCCCTGCTGCTGCTTCAGGCAAAAAGCCATAGCGCGCGGGCTGTGTTCACGGGAGCAGCAGAAACTGGCTAAAAACTCAATTTTGGCTCTGTTTGAAGCCTGAGAATGAAAGACTAAAAGCTAACTCACTAGCCGCTGAGGCTGCCACAAGTAACCAGCATTCCCTGAAACACATGCAGAAGAATGCCACCTCGAGGACAGGCTAGGCCATGCCGCTGCAGCGCCGGCCAGAGCCCTGGCACGGCTTTCAATTGGCACTGGGTGCTGAGGCATAACAATTTTATTCTCCACAGTTATGCTATGCTGAACAGTGCCAGACAGTCTGCTTATGACTTTGCTCTTGCTGATAGTAGGTTTCAGTGATGCCACAAGCAGCGTTCCTGCAAGTTTGCTGGAACCATTCAAAGCTAAAGGTCCCTGCAAACACCAACGTCAAGGTCGTGATTTTTGTTTTTCTGTTTTCTTTTGTTTCGCAGAATTAATTCAGCCATTCATTATTTTCCACTTAATCCTATGCTACTGTGGCGGGGAGGTCCTTATCCAGGGGAGAATGCCTCAGACCCAGGACAGGGCAATAAACTATCACTGGAAGAACATTAGTACTTACACACACTATATAGGGGAAATTTAAACCAGCCAACCAACATTGAATCCATGTTTTTGGACTGTGGAAGGAAACCGGAGAACCCGGAGCAAACCCATGCAAGCACAGGGAGAACATGGAAACTCCACCCAGATCTGGATTCAAACTTGGATGCCCAACCTTTTAGTTTATAATTCATTCATTCATTCATTCATTTATTATCTCCCGCTTATCCCCTATTAGGGTCGCGGTGGGGTTCCCCATGCCCATCCAGGGGAGAACGTCTCGGGCGCTGGGCAGATAGACCCAGCGCCAATCCATCGCTGTAGTTAATAATGCTTTGCTAAATATTATGTCTCTAAAACAAATCTCTAAAACAAAAAAGATCTGATTAAATTCTTTCAAACATACTTCAAAACACTTCTGAGTGATGCTTTAGTGCAGTACACTATCAGACCTAAAAAATCCAACTGTAAAATCTTATCTCAAAAGAAAAAAAAAAAAGAAAAAAAACGGTTCTTGGTCCATCTCACTGAAGCACAACTCAAAGCCATGTCCGTTTCATTGATGTGTTGAGAATGGCCCTTCACCACTCAGGCAATATCTGGTCCTTTGTTGGTCTCTTCCCTTTGAAGGATGGGGTAGGGGCTAAAAATGTGAGCAAATACTCCACTCCAAATACTGTCCCCTCCTCTCAGGAAAATGGGAAGAAAATGGCTTGCAATAACATCTTTTATTGTTTAGCCTTTTAATTAGAGGTAGGTTTAAAGACACCAAAATGGTACCTCATCCTTAACATGATGGTGGCATGGTGATAGATCTGTCACATTATGGGCTATTTGTTTTTAAAAGCAAACATCGTGGACTCTGTTACACAACAGGAGATATTTATTTAAAGTCTGTCTGAGTGTCAGACATGAAGCTCGAATACAACTGTGGTTGGATCCTCCAATTAAATAGCAATTGTTATCAAAGTCCCCAGATTTATATACTGTAGGTAAGAAAAGGCGGCATAATTCAGAGGTTAGTGTTCAGCACGGCAAGAAGGTTCTTTCTGTGTAAAGTCTGTATGTCCTCCCTGTACCTCAGTGGGTTTCCTCTCACATTTCAAAAATCTGAACAAGCTAAATAAATTGCCTTGTGACTAGAGATAAGACAATTAATCATTTTTGCAATTAATCATGATTTAAAATGTTAATTAATTTGTCAATTAATTGTAGGAGTAATTAATAATTATCGTAATTACTTGGACAATAATCGTACCATCAAAATCTGTAATCGGCTCATGAATATATAATACTCGTGACTACATAACTTGTAATTGTTTCTATTTGTCCCAATGTCAAATTTATTTTCAATTAGAAAAAACAACTAGCTATTTACAAGTAGAGACCTGCAGTTTGGACTTTTGAGTTTGGAGTCAACAGAGGCCAAAAGCGCTTGTAGATGTAAAGTGTCACATTATTTTTTTCCATACAGTGTATCTTTGCAGTGGTTGGCTTGTCGGAACCAGCCTTGCAATCTGAAGGTCCCTGGTTCGATTCCCGGTCCCAACAAGTTCTATGGCTGAAGTGCCCTTGGGCAAGGCACCTATTCCTAATTGCTCCCCAGGCGCCATATACAGGGTTGCCCACTGCTCTATTTTACTCAGTGTGTGTATATGTGTATCACTGCACGAATGGGTTAAATGTGGTGGACATATCACTGTGTGTAAGAACTTTTGGCAAAATAGATAACTATCACATTTATCTTTCCTTTCCTTTACAACCTGTGTCCTGTTAACGCTCTTATTTGCATGCACAGTGTGTGTATATAAGGGTGTGGTAACTCAGTGATTTGGGTGTTGGGCTATTATTCTAAAAGTTAGTGGTTCAAATCCCAACTTTATTGAAGTCACTAATTTGTGCCCTTGAGCAAGAACCCTAACCCCTATTTCTCCGAGGATGCTGTATGACACCTGGCCCTGTCCACTGACCCTAATCATGTTGGAAGAATTGTTGCTTTGGATAAAAGCTTCTGCTAAATGACCTCATGTAATGTGTAAAGTATTTTAATGTAAGACGCAGATGAATCCTGACACAGAGCTAAAACACCTCATGGAGGCTGGGTTGCTTTTTCAAATGATTATATTAGTGTGGACGCAGCCCTAATTGTCTATTCTTTCATGACATAGAAGGCACCATAAGCACAATCCAAACATCAGTAAGAGCAAATAGACTCCTTAAACATATGAGCTCTTGGAATGTATGTATACCGGATGTGTTTCAAACATACATTGTAAATAGATTCATCACATCCCGGCTTGCTTCCTTTGACAAACACATGCAGGCTACACTTGACTCCATTGTCATATGCGGTGATATCTAAGGAACGGGAAGCCATCGTTGAGATTATGACCCAGGGATTTTTCATTTAAATGTGTCTCATTTTCTTACTTGGCAGTGAAGACATTTTACATTCAACTATAAAACATAACACGCAGTCAAAAAACTGTGAATCATTCAGGCTTGGAGTGTGTATGTATAAAGTGCTAATGTGCAACATCTGCAAGATGCTCATCCCCATTTGCATTCAACATTTTTCTCTCTCCGTAGCTTTTCAAAAAGAGCTACCAAGCATACAGTGGGCTGTAGCCCGAGGCGAAGACAACGCCAGTTAAAGAGCTGGCTCTCTGATGAGGAAACATTTCCTGGATCACGATGCTCCCTGTAATCCGGCAATCCACTTTGTTGTTCCTTGTCACAGCCGTTTTCCTTTTATCCACAGGCCCTTCAGATGTACAAGCTATGGGGTCAGGTCACTTCAGAGAGTGTACAGCAATAGGAAATAACAGCCATGCATTCGAGTGTTTACGTCCGGCTTATGTTAATGACTTTCGTTCTGTGATGGTTCAAGTGAAGTCTTGAGATTTGCATTAGCACAATGGTTTGATTTCCAGTCAGATATAGAACAATTCTTTTAGTTATTCCGAGACGGAACTCACAGGGGTATTATATAAAAAGCTAATTCAGACTAATTAAGAGAGGATCTAGGCTTCGAGACTCATGCGTCTGTCATGGTACGGCACGTCTTTATCAGGGTGTCAGCATGTTTATTAGGCTTGCACCGCTTAGACTTGGATTTCTCATTAGTCCAAACATTTGTGGCTGATGTTTAGAGGACATGATAATGGAAACAAACACGGCTGGGTCTTCATGCTTGTACGTTCGCCCCCTTATTACATAACCTGTGTAGGGAGTGGGCTTTTTTGTCTTTGGCTCCTCCTTAGGAACAGATTGGAGATGCTGCATTCCTGCACAATAAATAACTTGTTGACTGGCGTGACCTCCCTTTGTGGCGTTCTGGGTGAGTGCGCTGCCAGTGCACATGTGCTAGAGAAAGGAAGGAAACAGCCAGGGGGTGGGAGCGAGGGATGTTGGGGCAAGATGGCAAAGACTGAAGAAAAGGAAGTGTACTGGGCTCTGTCTTTTCTTCATCTTCTCTCCCAACCCTCCCTCCCTCTCTGTCCGTTCTGACGGCCCCCTTCCCCTCTGCTGTGTCATGCCTCTCCAGATTGGCCATGACAGGCGCACCGTTTCAAGTGCGCCTTTGAGCCAAATTGAAGTGGGCAACAGCACCTGTGCCAGTGGGGGAGGGCACCCGGGGTGGAACAGGCGGCCGGCCGGGGAGAGAAACCTGCAACCTGCTGCCTTCAAAGACACTTCCTCCTCATGCAATCTGCCTCGGCTTATGCCTGCGCCCACTGACCATGCTTTTTAGCCAGGGTTCAGCTAGGATTTCTAATGTACTTCCAAAGCTGAGATACTGTGTACATCCGTGAGATACATTTCATACACTGAGCATACAGTAGACATATGGTTCTCGTCTGAGGAAGCGCATGCTACCCAAATTTAGCCTTGATTTCGCTCGTCACAGGCAAAAATCTAGCCGGGTACAGGCTTGAGTATTATATATTTCGGTCCAATTACAGAATAATAGACCAGACCAATTTCAGTTTAGCTGGTTTTATAATCATTAGACTGTAGTGAGTGTTAAAGCCGTTTAGCCTTAATTTTAAATTGAGGAAAACAACCAGGATGTTTCGGCTGTTCATTAAAACACATTGAAAAACAACACATTCACACACATGTTTACAATTTGGGGCAATTTATTATCACCAGTTCTACATGACATGTCTTCGGACTGTGGTAGGAAAATACCATGAATGAAAAAACATGAATAAGAAATGAATGTAAGCATAGCACCAATCACAGAAGCATACATTTTCATCCATCCATCCATCCATGATCTTCCACTTAATCCTATACATGAGTCCTCAGTACAGAGCACTAGGCAATCACTCACTCACTCACACCACACACTATATAGGGGCAATTAAGAGCAGGCAATTCACCTTAAATCCAAAATGACTTATTAGCAATAATACACGCCCTCTCGCACCTTATTGCTTTATTATCTCCCATGTTCCTACGTTCTATCCACCCCACCCCCCCATCTCTGCCTTCATAAGGTGTCAGTTCACTCTCACCCCTCCTGTCTTTTCTACTCCTTCTGAAATATCTGCACATAAACCATTGGCCTGATTTCCAAAAGTGCGTTAATTATCTTGAACTATTGTCCATTGCTCTTGGCTTTGCCCATAAAGGGCGTCCCGTATTCCACACCATGCACACAGGATTAAAATTATCAGGATATGAATTAGAACAAAAAGGAAGGGTTAAATTCTTTTTTTGAGCAGATGGATGTCTCGAATAAACAGTAACTCAATGATCACCCACCTGTTTGAATTGGTAGGAGCTTTTTAGGTATCTAATGGACTATACAGGTGAAGTCGGGTGGTGGTGATGTGTGTGTGTGTGTGTGTGTGTGTGTGTGTGTGGAGGGGGGTATTTCTAGTGTAAGTCTCACACCATGATGAGAAGAGTGAGGGCAGTCCAGGGTCAGCACACTCACCGCTCTGTCGACTTCATTTCCACACCATCCACTGAAGGGTTCTTCCTTCCCTGAAAGAGAGAGAGAGAGAGAGAGAGATAGAGAGAGAGAGAGCAAAAAAACACTCAACCAGTGAAACGCTTCATTCGCTCCCCAAGCAGAGCCACAGTCTCTTTATCTCTCTCACACATGTATTGCGCACACACATTACACACTGTCTCTCTTACTGTCTCTCTCTCTCGCTCTCTCTCGGTCGCTCTCACATAAACACACATACTGAGGGAGTGAGAATCTCTAATTCTGGACTAGAAGCCCTGCTTTGTGATGCTCAACAGGGAGAACAGTGCCACAAGTAGACCCTCTGCAGTGAGTGCTACACCAATGTAGTCTAATTGAATAGTTTTCAATAACAAATACTACATTCTTTTTTTTTTACACTTTCACGTACTGTAAAAGTGACGTACTGTAAAAGAAAAAAATACCTTCTGTCCCTGTTTCTATTAATTTTTTTCACGTTAATGATTTGGAAGTAGGAGCGGCACGGTGGCTTAGTGGTTAGCATGTTCTCCTCCCAGCGCTAGGAGTTCCCGATTTGAATCCCAATCTGAGTATGCATATTTATTTGCATCTTAAAATCTCATCTCATCTTATTATCTTCCGCTTAATCCTCTATTAAGATATTGAAGGGGGGGGGGGGGTTGCCCATGCCCATGCCCATCTAGGGGAGAATGTTTTGGGCTGGGCAGATATAACCAGGACAGGGTGCCAGTCCATTACTGGGCACACACTCACTTACACAGACACACACACTATATAGGGGCAATTTAGAGCAGCCAGTTTACTTTGAATCCATGTTTTTGGACTGTGGGTGAAAACTGGAGAACCCAGAAAAACCAACATGGGAAGAACTCCACCCAGATGAGGCAAGAGGCAAAACATCTACATATTATTAATAATGTGTCTATCTATGGGCAGCATGGTGGGTTTCCTCCGGGTTCCCCGGTTACCTCCCACAGCCTAAAAACATGGATCACGTTAAATGCTTCAAACTCTAAAAATAGAGTGTGTGTGTTTGTGTGAGTGAGTGTTTGGCTCCCTGTCCTGGGTGTATCTACCCAGCGACCACCCCCTCCCCCCCTACTAGTGGAGAACAAAGCAGAAGATAATGGATGGATGGATGGATGGTTTGAAAGTAATGACAACTTGGGTAATTTTTACATCTCTAATACCTTATCATCTTATCCAATTATCCATTGTGTAGTTTACTCTTCTATGTAGCACTTTGTTTCTGGAGGAACATTGTTTTGTTTACTCGGTACTGTACACCACTGTACATGGTTGGAATGACAAATAAAACCACATGAATACTTAATAACTCAAAATATTGCCCTTAATCCTCTACTTGGATCACTGGGAGGTTCCGTTATGCCCATCCAGGGGAAAAGAATTTGGGTGCTGAGCAGATACCCCCAGGACAGGGCGCATCTACTGTTGGTTACACACTCACTTACTTACACCCACACACTGAAACACACACATTTAAAGAGGAGCAATTTAGAGCAGCCAATTTATCTTAAATCCATGTTTTTTAAATGTGGGAGAACCTGGAGAAAACCCAGACGGACACAGGAAGAACATAGAAACTCCACCCAGATTGGGATTGGAACTTGGACTTCCAGCGCTAAGAGGTGGTAGTGCTAACCACTATGTTCCGCTTAATCCATGATGGGGGGGTGGGGGTTCCTCATGCCCATATAGAACGTTTCAGGCACCAATCTAAACACTAATGTCTTTAAAATTGTAAAACAAAACATAGAAAAAGGGAGAACAGGCCAACTACACACATTAAGGGCTTTACTTGTTCAATTAAAAAAAATCACTTAATAAGATTTGAAATCACACCAACATTTTCATTTGTCTCTTTTGTTTAATTTGTATCAGAATGTTTGTTTTATTTTGTTATATCAAACCAGAAGTGATGTCTGTCTTGTTATACTGATGCTTTGCATTCTGGGATTTTGAATGGGTGTAGTAGCTCAGTGGTTAGGGCGTTGGGCTATCAATCTGAAGGTTGGGGGTTCAAATCGCAGATCCACTGAAGTTACCAATGTGGGTCCTTGAGCAAGACCCTCATTGCTCCAGGAATGTTGTGATTAACCCTGTGCTCACCTTGTAAGTCACTTTGAATAAAATCTTCTGCTAAATGACCAAAATGCAAAAAATGGTGTCCTTTTGCAATTGCTTTTCTCTAAGAAATTTTAATTCTAAGAAAAAAAAAACCCTGTACAGCATCAACACAACATGCTGCTTCACAGTGCAACAATTCAGTTCCACAAAATTGCGGGATATCAATTACAAAAAGTTTGTATTTTAAAATCACACACATTTAGATAAAAGTGTCTTGGCACTAAACTCAGATTGAAAGATTTTTGACCGACGTTTGCTGAAATGCCAGGCTAATGGCAACTAGCTGCATAGAAGCTTCTCTGGCAGATGATCAAGTGTGTAGTTAGCGAATATAGGGGTCAATGTAGCGAGCCTGGTCACTTGATGGCCATTCGTTAAAGAGCGACCAGACATGCCTGCACCGGTGTCAACACTGTCATCAGAGAAAGGGCTATTTTGCTGGTCACTGCTAATGATCAGGCGATCGATAACCATCTCACCGAGCAAGTCCCTGACCAGCGACACTCACTCAGCACACGGATTTGTTTCTGCTCTGAGCTCACGCAAAGTTTCGAGCCTAAAGCAACAGAACGATATGTGCTAAGAAACCTAATTACATTAGAATGGTGTTTGAATTTGCGATCATAGTTCATTAATTTTAAAAATCATTGTGACATTGTTCTAAATGGAAAATGTGAATCTTATAGTGTAAATGAAAAATACAGTAGAAATACTGTATCTCTGTGTTAAGTAACATTTTATTATTTTATGCATTTGTTTTCAAATAAAACCTGTGAAGAACATACAAAACTTCTCATAGAATATATTTTGAAGACCTTAGGCATGAGTGCTACTCACTCTGCTACCATCCCATCATTTTATAATAATGCATAATAATAATTCTTTGATAATTGTTTTTCGTCTCCTGCACCAGTTGTTATTTAAATCCTCGCTTGCTTTTCAGTTTTCCTTCGAGCAACGTTGCTTTTACTCGCGATATTCCCTAATCTTCCAACCACCACCATGTATCCATCCTCTGTCTGGTTCTCACCCTCTCTCTTTCTCTCTCTTTGCTTTCTCGTGCTTACATGCAGAGGAAGACTCATTGTCTTGCACAGGGCTGCCAAATAAAAGTGGATTCATTCTTTGCGGTTGGCGACGCTAGAAGTTGGTCTTAGTGCTGAAAGGCCTGTTTTGTTGGCTTACGTTCAGAGAGCGGGGCCACTCGGAACAAGAGGGTTCTGGACGACGTCCAGAGTTCACGGGACGTGGTGACAGAGTGAGGGAGGAGAGTGGCTCCGAGTGACACAGTAAACAGCAGACGGAGAGAGGAGATGGCTTGAGCTTACAGAACCTTTATTGTTCGCGCACCAGCACTGTGTACACAGCTTACATACAGCATACAGAGGAAGCCAGAGGGAGAAAATGTTGAGAAGCATCACAAAGCAGTAGGTTAGGTGAGATTATGTTCTTAAGGGTTTCATTTGTGTGACAGTAAGGTGTTATGGTGGCACCAGAGCCTGTGCTGGATGTGAGAGAACCACTCTTGGCTGAAATACACTGTATCATTAGACGTATTGTTATGCAGGTATGTTTGCATGTATGTATAAGACTCCACATTTCTTAAAAATACAGACATATTGCAATTTTTTATATATTATATAATATTTATATTGTTAGATCTGCCATCATAGCAACCGGGATTCATGTATTAGCCATGTGATCATAGTCATGAGGATCTATTCATATTCCATTATGGGTAACCCGAAAAAACAGAAAGTAATTGTGACACTTTAAAGACTTTGATTTAAAACGCATTACCTAAAGCAACATACTAAATCAAATAAGTAGCAATTACTTAAGTCATATTTGACAAAGGTTATGGTGTTGAATTCAATTTAAGTTGCGATCTGATCATATGTTTCCTTAAAATAAAATCATTCCTAAATTCTGAACCTGTTTTCTGCAAAACAAATGTTTTTTGTCATTTTCTTTTTAGTCTTTGGTATTATTTACCAATCAATGTTTCGCTAATCTCCCATGATCTATCAGCGCTATTAAGTTTGGGGAAGAAAAATCTAATCTCGTATTTACTTCCCCAGCCGTATTTCTGTCTCCTGATAATCTGTTTATGCGTGCGTCGTATTGTTGCCCGAGTCTTGTTGTGTTGAGGGCTTCAGCACGATTACTGCGGCTCAGTCTTGGCGAGCGCTCCAAGTTGTCAGAGCCTTTGATCTGAGGCGTCTTCGTAATCACTTCAAAAAGTGTCGACGGCACCATGAGGGCTTTGCAAATGCGCCTCGGTACTTTCTGCACTCTTTAAGCACTTGATGCCATGTGTTTAAGACCTGGCGTCCATGATGAAAGAGAGGCCCAGAGCGACGCTCTCAACGCTGGACCAACAATGGCAACGAGTAACGGCAGCTATTTTTTAATATCCTGCCTGGTCATCAAGAGTATATGTTCTGACTGTCTTTCTGTTCGGCTTCATGAGCAGTATAAAATGTGAAATCCTTACTACAGCGCCCTACGCTCAATTGACTCGCCTGGAACATGAGCAGGGGGAAAGAAATGCCTGTGCTTTCTTCTTTAACAATAGCATTTGCATATTTTTATAGTTTCTCAAAGAAAAATAGCCGACAGGCGAAGGAGTGTGAGCTGAAAGCGGAAACAGTGTAGACAGTGTGTGCATGAGAAAGACTAAGTGTGTGTGTGTGTGTGTGTGTGTGTGTGTGTGTGTGTGTGTGTGTGTGTGTGTGTGTGTGTGTGTGTTCACTGCATGGCCACTCAGTTCCCCATCTGCATAGTAAGGCTTGCTCCAGAGTAGAGGCCCCAGCCCTTGAAGTCATTGGAGAAATAAGGAAGAGCAGAGGGAGGGATCAGGGCGGCATTCTTCTGCTGCAAAAAAAAAAAGAGACGATTCTTATTAGATGCCCACCAGAAAAAAACTAACTACAAATCATTTAAATTAATAATTTTAATTTAATATGATTTCAAACTGTTTTTAATGACTTGGTATAGAAACATATTCGTATTACTCTTAACTGGTAAATAACTGGAAGCAGCTGTTTAAACTCATGTTTGTTACTGTATATTACTGGGGTGACCATATATTTTAACACCTATTATCATGACACTTAAGCATACTGTACATTTACGCACATGTTTCTGCTTTACAAGGACAGATTACCTCTTTAGCAGACTATTGATCTACATACAGACCGATTCTGTATGAGACTTTTGACATGGACAGACATGATTGTCAAACAGAAAGACAAATCAGTGTTAATTTTTTAAGTTGTGCATGCTTTTAAATTGGCAAGAACATAATGGGGCGTGAAATCTGTGTAATATTGTTAATAAGAGTGGTGAAAAGGAACAAATTTGATGGGGAATGTTAAAACCTGGGACATTTTAGTATTCTGTACATATTTGTCAGGACTCGGGGACACCCTGTTTGAAACCAGGACATCTAAAATAACCATTTAACTGTCTATTTCCTTGCATTATAGCATTATAATTAGCATGCTGGTGTGTATATGATATAAAGTTAATCTATACTGTTTATATGTTTACTGGTTAGGTTTGCAAGCTAGCTACATGCAAGTAAACAACACAGCACCAGCAGTGAATAGAAGTTTTGAAGATTTATGAGTAATCTGGTTTTAATCTGGTTTTAGTTTGATTTAACTTCCAATTACATGTCAGTAGCAGAACAGTTCTATTAACATAAACAATTACTATATATATATATATATATATATATATATATATATATATATATATATA